>CM058159.1:20536953-20742849 GCA_030254885.1 Vitis rotundifolia | reverse complement strand
ATTTTCTTCATTATTCATTGTTATTCACCAATTAGATTATTTTATTTTATTTATATTGGGTGATGTTACTTTATTAATTGTTAGGATTTTACACCCTTTAAGGAAGGAAGGAGGGAGAGAATTAAAGCTAGGGCTTTGGTATGGGATCGTGTGCCCTCTAGGTGCTTAAGGGAGAGAGATCCTTAGCCCTTGGGTGAGGGGTATGTTTATTTCCCAGTCCCATAAAATGTAGTGAAAACCTAGAAGAAGAAATGACCCAAAAGAAAAATAAGTGATGACACAGGCTATACTTGACTTTTTTCTAACCATTAGCATGAAACTTGCCTGATGCCTATCTTACAAATGTTCTCAAGATTCCCTTTCAATACCGTAAGTGTTTTAAGGTAGAGAAAGATCCTTAGCCCTAGTGTGAGGGGTTTGTTTTTCCATGACTCCGATGAGATTTAGTGCAACCCACAAAAAGGAGGAAAAAAACCCAGAAAGAAAAGGCAGATGATGCCGGAAACCATACTTGACTTGGTTATAACACTGTAAATAGGTAAGGATAGGGTCCTTACCATTCGCATGACACATGCCTGGTGCCTGTGTTGCTTGCTTTCTCAAGTTTCCATTTCAATATCCCAATGTAAACTCGAATTTAGATAGTTAAGTTTGATTCAATCAAACAATGCCATTTAGAGGCCCTATGCAATTGTGTCCTGGGAATATGAATTTTAGTATGTCTCATTGGAGTTATTTATGAATGAAATTAACTACAGCTAAGCATAATCTACATCCTAAGGAACTCCTAAGATATATTTCCATGAATGATGTGAGGAATACAATTGCTACTAGTCATCAATATGATGTCTGTTTTTAACATTTTCCATTAGTCTAATGTGAAGCTAGTGTGGAAGTGATGGAAAACGTATTTGAAATATGTCATTCCATAATATAGTAATTTGTGATTGAATTGTTGAAAATCATGTGTTTGTGATCAAATAGGTACGCATGATCACTGGAGATAATCTTCAAACAGCCAAGGCAATAGCTTTAGAGTGTGGGATACTTGCTTCTGAAGCAGATGCTACTGAACCTAATATCATAGAAGGAAGAGCATTCCGTGTATTATCTGAGAGAGAAAGAGAACAAGTTGCCAAGAAAATATTGGTATGGTCCCAACAGCCAGAGATTTCTATCATATGCTTGAGCTATGGATAAGAATGAAGCATAAAGCATGTTGACTCCATAAAAATATATTTTTACATAAGATAGATGTTTTGATGGGCCTAAATATGACTCAACAATTAATTCATGTGTATTGTGTATAGGTGATGGGAAGATCTTCTCCTAACGATAAACTTCTCCTTGTGCAAGCGCTACGCAAGGCTGGTGAGGTTGTTGCCGTAACAGGAGATGGCACTAATGATGCTCCTGCACTTCATGAGGTTTGACCTTCTATAGGTCTTGTTTTGTTTTGTTGTGTTGTTTGGCCTTTCTGTTTTTCTTCCTCTTTCTTTCTTTCTTATTCAAGTGAGAAATCTGGTAGAACCCTGCAAGTCTGAAATAAGTGCTTTACGGTTTATTTTGTTTGCTTGTTGTGGGACTATTGTTGATGCATTTTGTGGAGATTTTCCATAGACTATTACATACAGAGACAGATATGAGGTGTTAGACATGGCCACTTTCCAAATTCTAGACACAAAAACACAATTTCATGTGCATTTGTCTGCATTTCATGGAATAAGTACATATTTATGCATGAAGTAAATGGAGGGACCATGTTGTATTGATTATATATATAGATATGGTCAATAACGAACATTTTATTACCATGAATTAAGTAAATACAAAGAAGGATTAGAAATCCTTTTTCCAATAACAACCATTACATAACTTTGATCAAAAGTGAGAAAAGACTATTTAGATATTGATGGAAATGCACATGTAAAAATGGTTACAAAAACAAACACAAAATCTTAGATGGGTAGAAAATCCCTTACAAAAGAAATAAATTGTTTGGCTACTTGTTTCACAACATATTCACCACATGGTTAGCTACTTAGGGAATTGGGTAGAATGAACACCCAACTCTAGAGTAATATAAATAATTTGGAACAATCATTGATCAAACTTCTACGAGCTTATCTCTTTCTTATTTACCTAATATAGGACTAGTGCAAAATCCCCCTTTACTAGAAGGTTGGATGTTTACCTCGACTTTAACAAGTTTTTGGGATGAATTTTGTGTGCAAACATGTTTCAGACTTGTCTAGAAATGTATATTTTTTCTGTAAGTGTTGGACACACTAATTGTTGATAGGTAGATCATATATGTGTTATTATCCTAGTCTATGGCAAAACTCAGGAGAGGAATATACTTAGTAACTATTTATAGTTGCATTTATTTCTAAATGTCTTCCCATCATAGTCCATGAAACTTGGAGACTCCATGGTCCTTGGTAACCACTTATGGTTGCATTTCAGTGACTAAATAGGGAAGCCATATGCTTGTTTAGTGTTGGGGCCTCTTGGTGGGATAGGTTATGGCTGTAGAGTTTGGATGTTGTTTTTCCATCTTCAGCAGGTTCATTTGTACAACTTTGTAGCATCATAATGTTGTTTCTTTGTAATAATTGATCAGGTTGTATCATTTTCTATTGTAGGCAGATATAGGTCTCTCTATGGGCATTCAAGGAACTGAAGTTGCAAAAGAAAGCTCAGACATCATTATCTTGGATGATAACTTTGCCTCAGTTGTAAAGGTTAGTGTAAGCAAACCATTTATATGAGTAAATTGTCTTGGGAATTTGTAGTTATGATTCTACCTTATTATATTTAAAACAAAAATACTGTCAATCCTTTGCATGTCTTAACAGAATTATTTTGGTGGCTTAACTTCTACCATATGTACTTTGTTAGAGTATACTCTTATGGTTTTAAAGTGCTTTATGCAATAAGGGTAGCCTTTAAGTGACTCAAAAATGGAAATGTGTGGCACAAAGCACAGCCTTGAGGGCCCATGCTTAAGGTGTGAGGAGCTCATAAAGGTGTGCCTTCTTTTCTATAGGCTTCCTTATGCTTAATTTGAGGTTTATATGCTACCAAAGATGTGGTCTTATCCCCATATAGAAGTCCTGAAGTTTATTTTGGCTAAGGGTTTAGGGTTTGGGGTTTAGGGTTTGGGGTTTGGGGTTTGGGGTTTGGGGTTTAGGGTTTAGGGTTTAGGGTTTAGGGTTTAGGGTTTATCCATGGAAAATAGTAAATGATCTTATCAATATACAAATGTTATGACTACAAAGGAATTTCAGGTGCGTTTAAAATTGCATTCAAGCTTTCTGTCCCTCGTCATCAATGGGTCTTGACATATACAATGGAGTGTAGTTTGTTTGATGAATTTCTACCTCTCTTCAATCCCTAAGTTGTTTGGATTTTTCAAAACTCCATGGGATTGCAGAAGAATTGCTATTTCCATGAAGATTCCTATTACTGAATTTTAAGAGGATTGTCGAAACTTCATTAAGATTTCTATGCTGATTTTTTTCTTTTCTATTGTTTTTATAATCTGTCATTAATCTTGTCTCTGGACAATATTCAACCCTAAGATATTTCTCAGGCTTCTATGACATCTAATGCATTCTGTTATTTTCCCATTTTGAATTTTTAAAAAATAATTATTATTATTTTTGTACAATTTTCTGTTCAATGCTTCTTATTTATTGATTTATGTTGAGTAAGGTTTGAGAAGTTATGAAATGAAAGTATCACGTTCTAAGGCTGTCTCTTTGCTTACAGGAGGATCTATATTTTGGCATTGCCTCCCCATTATAGATCTATGTACAGGGCTGAATGTTTTGAAATTTGGCACAATTGACTTTAATTGATTAGGTGGATGTGATCTCTTTATGACAATAATGGTCCCTAACAATGATGATATTTTCAATTTTAGGGAGTTTGTGCATAGAAGGGGATGATACTCTGAATGTGGTTAGCACCCAGAGTTTAAACTTGTTGCACGTATCTTACAGCCTGTTACTTAACAACAGACACAAGAGTTGCTGTACAACCATGATTACTCTATAAAAACTGTTCTTAATTTAGCACTCATCCAGGAGCCTGAAAAACCCTGCCAATTAATTAGTTTAGTTTCTGAAATCTCTTGGTTTTACTTTTGTCCTAATTGAATAAACATGATCAAATGGTTTGAATTTCCTGGTATAGAGAACTAGAAAGTTAAAGGAAAAATCTGAATATCAGTTGATTGGAACACTTATATAGGTTGACTTTTGGTTTTAGGCCATGCCCTTGTTTGTATATGGTGAACAAACATGTCCCAAGATGCTGCTTCTGGTTGAATATCTCATATGCTATTTTTATTTTTTATTTTTAGTGTTTGTTTGGATACACTTCTGTTTTTTTCTTTTTTAAATAGAAGTTCTATATAAAAGTAGAAAATTTTCTACAAAAGATACAGATTTACCTTTATATTTTTAAAAACCACTTTTAGAATTTTTAAAAATAATAAGAATTTTTTGATATCTCAATTTTTTTTAAAGAGTTTTTAAAACCATAATTTGTGAATGTAAAGCCTCTTAAAGTTCTTGTATCTTATATAAAAGTTACTACTATTTTCTGATTTTAAAAAATAGAAAATAGAAGTGTATCCAAATGGACACTTAATTTTTTAATTTTAAATTTAATTTTTTTTTGCCATGCGTGTATTTATGAAGAGGCTTATTTGAAATTTCCCAGTAATTCATATTTATAACTGGTGTATATGACAATTTTATTTGTTTTCCACGTGTAGGTTGTTCGCTGGGGGCGTTCTGTCTATGCAAATATTCAAAAATTTATCCAGTTCCAGCTCACTGTTAATGTTGCAGCTCTTATTATAAATGTTGTTGCATCAGTTTCCTCTGGTGATGTTCCTTTAAATGCAGTGCAGGTTACACTCTCTCTCAGTTGATGGATTTTTATTTTCTAAGTTGTGAAATGTTACTTTGTGAAACCTTATTTGGAAGTTTGGGTGAAGTTGGCTGACATTTCCCAAACAATCCAAACTAAAGTAGGAAGATCTTTTATTGTTCATTTGCCTTATTAAAAATAGGGAATTCTATTAACTCTTCTTCTTCTTCTTTTCGGTTTTTTTCCTTTCAATACTCATGGTTTTGGGTTATGTTTACTTGTTTCTTTTGGAATGAAAAGAAAGAGAGGCATTTCTTTTTTGCTCTTTCCTTTGTTCACTTAAACTTCGGGAAAAATATTGTGTGGACCCCTCCCCAATTTAAGGAGACCCATTCCTCAAATTTTAGGAAACATAGTCTCCTATCCCTCATCATGAAACGAATTCCTCAAATTCCTCAAGTTTGAGGAATCAACTTTTCTGAAGTTATGCCTCTAATATAGTAATGCATCATTCATATTGTAGTTATTTGTTATGATCAAATTATACATCTCATTTTGTTTCCTTTGCTATTGGTAAACACTCTAAAGTCATATTTGTTTCGCTAGATATAGCATGGGATAGGGTAAGAGAGGGATAACATATCTTATCCCATGTTTGGTTGGTTGGTATAAAATAGGGTAAGTTCTCTTGATGCTCTAATAACATATCCATCCTCTTTTTTATATCCCAGGTAGAATCTTAAGTTGAGATATAGAATATTTATATAATATATGTCATAAATTAGTTTTTTAATCAATTTTTTTATAAATTTTTTTTATATTACTTATATAAAAATTTTGATTAAAAAAATTAAATTTGTGCTTAAAATAATATTTATAAAATATACTAATATATGTATTATTTAATATATATATATATATATGTGGGTGGGTGGGTGGGTGGGTGTGTGCGCGCATAGTGGTGGAGCCAGAAATTTTGGTGAGGGTGGTCAAGGTAACATATTGGTTGATTAGAATAAATATAGATAAATTTTTATATTTTAGGAATGGGTTATTGACTTCCTTCTATTCAATAAAATAAATAGTATTATTTAATGAAATAAGAAATTATGGACGTTATGTATAAAAGAAAAGAAGATTTTATGATCTATCAAATTAAATCACAAAAAAACTAAATAGTTTTTATTTTAATAAAATTTTATCAAAAAATTCAAATAATATTTTCAAAAAAGTCTTAAAATATAGTAAGAAATATGACTAAAACATTTTTAATAATTTTTAGAAAAATTCAATAATTTCACTAATAATTTTTCTTTGATTTTTTAAAAATAATTAAATATAAATCACTTGACAGTAATAAAATTTTTATTCAAAGGTTATCTATTATATAAATATAATGTTATCATTAAAACTTAGAGAGCCAGTTAACTATTTGGTTAAACATAAAAAAATAAACAATTACAAGATGATCAAAATTAAACCAAAAATAACCCACCAATAAAAAAAGATATTTGATAAAATATTGAATATTTAAATGAATTAAATTTTATAAATCAGTAAACAATATGTAATTTAAATAATTATGTAGTTATTCATAAATTAGTAAATATTTTATTAAACCTAAAAGTCCAAAAATTTTTAAAATCTCAAAATTATGACTAAAAAATATTTAATAAAATATCAAATACAATATGTATATATATAAATATATATTAGGATTCTGAATAAATTTAACTTTATAAACATTAACTAAAATTAAAAATGAAAACAAACAAACATTTTAGAAATCTATTTAATATCCATACACCATACTTATCGAATTGTTTATTTTACATTTTTACATTTTAGGGGGCGGCAAACTTGCATTTTTACATTTTTAACTTTCCAAAATTCTTAAAATAATAAAGCAAAATTTTTATATTCAAAATTTGAGAGAGGGCACATGCCTCCCCTAAGCCACATGCCCTAAGCCTACGTTGGCTCCGCCAATGTGTGTAACTTATTTTTAATTTATAAATTTTTAATATTTTAATCATGAATATTGTTAAATGTTAGAGAAATTTCATATTTTTTAATAGAAAATATTAAAATGCAATATAATATTTTATTTTAAACAAATGTCGAATATTGAAAAACAATATATATATTCTATTTTATTTATTTATTTATTTTACAAACTAAATATAAACATAACATATCACACTGTATATACTATCTTAGGATTTTATGTCCATTAGATATAATATCCTATTAGAAATGATATCTTAGGATATGCATTTTTTATCCAATGGGATATGATATCATAGGATACACATATTATATGCTATTCTGTCAACCAAACCAACGTAGATTAAAGGGAATAAGTTTCATTCCCATTCTATTTCCTGATAACTTTTTCAAACACTTCAATTCCTTATATTCCATTTTCTTCCCATTGTTAATACCTTCCCTGTATTCTCTTTTTCAAAAAGTTTAGTAAACATGCCACTGATATATTTCTTGATTCATAGGCCTTTTGTATATGGAAAAAGAGGGAAAAAATTTAGGTGAAACTTCGGTAGTGTGAAAAATGTTGCTTTTCATGGTCTTTCAAATAACCAAATTTAGGGGTTATTTAATTCTTCTTACATCACTTTTTCTTTTCTCACTTGGTACAGCTTCTATGGGTTAACCTTATCATGGATACTCTTGGAGCACTTGCATTGGCTACTGAACCACCAACTGATCATCTTATGGAAAGAACTCCAGTTGGTCGAAGGTTAGAACTTGAAGTAGTATACTTCTTGTGATTTTGTTCCTCTTCTAATTTTATAATTTGGATTTTATGATGGGTTGTTTTAGTATGGTTGGGACTGATGGAGGAAAGAATGGAGAGGGGTTGCAAAGATGTGTTCCTGCTCTGTTTTCCCTTTTCTCATTCTCTCTTTCTCTCTTTCATACTAGTTTGATGACCAAATAAGGATTTGCATTTTTTTTTCTTTTGCTTTTTGGCAAATTTAAGATTGGGAAGAGGAGGTTTTGGTTTTAGATTGATACATGATGTGGAGAGATGATTATCTGTTTGTTTTCTCAGAGAACCTCTTATTACAAATATCATGTGGAGGAACCTAATCATTCAGGTAACAATGTCTTATTATATTATTTTTTTGGGTACTTGTAATGTTTCTATTGCTGACTGAGCATTATTGAGTTATTGCTGTACTGTGTTTTTTGTTTTTGAAGGCTCTTTATCAAGTCAGTGTCCTCCTTGTCCTCAACTTCTGCGGTACAAGTATTCTTCATTTGAAGGATGAAACAAGGAAGCATGCAACTGAAGTGAAGAATAGTATGATATTCAACTCATTTGTCCTATGCCAAGTAAGTAGTCTGGGGTAAGCCGAGTAAAACAGGAATGAGTCATTAAAAAATAAATAAAAATGTCATGACCTAAGTTTTTCTTTTTCCAGGTCACATTATAAAATTAATTTTGGATATTTACTTATGTTTGTTTTTTACTATTTCAAAGTACCAAACACAAATTAGCTAACCATTTCATTTGCAGATATTCAACGAGTTCAATGCCAGAAAGCCAGAAGAAATTAATGTCTTTACTGGAGTGACTAAAAATTACCTATTTATGGGGATCATTGGAATCACGTTTGCGCTTCAGGTGAGAAGTCATTGTTTGTCTTTTCAAGGCTTTCTTGTTTTTTATCTGCTTGGTACTTAACATTGCCAGTTCTAATTTTCTTTTGTAGATTATCATCATTGAGTTTCTTGGAAAGTTTACATCAACAGTTAAACTCAGTTGGAAATTATGGATGGTTTCTTTGGCAATTGGCCTTGTCAGGTTTGTACCATTACTAGTAATAGTGATAAGTTATAAAATTTCAAGACAAGTACCATTGTTCATCAATTTTGTTGTATTATTTTAATCTGAGTGTTGAAAACCTTACATGCACGTGTTTGCAAAGCTCTAACTGAATTTGGATTATCATGTTGTAATAGTGCCAAAGAAAGAATAAAGATGAAAAGATGCTTGCCCAGTTATGACTTTTTATGACTTACACTACCTGGTCATTTATTACTTTTTTTGGCTTTTAAAATTTTCTAATAGGGTACCAAACTAGTGTCACTTGCCCAGTTAAGGTGTTTGAGAACAAATGCTTCTAACAGTTCATTTGCAAGCTAATTAATTTCTAAGTTGTTGCACATGAAACATTGTTGCTAACTATCCTTTTTATTCTGGCAGCTGGCCTCTGGCCATCATTGGGAAACTCATTCCAGTTCCTGAGACTCCCTTTGCCAAGTTCTTCACTAAGCCATTTCAGCAAAGGAGAGCGGGTCATTGGGCTTAGCTTCCATCTTCCTGTGGTTGTCATGATATCTTTCAGCACATCCTATCTCCGTCAAAATCTTCCACTGTTTTCATCGCTCGAGATATTAATAAAATGTTTGAAATTCAAATATTTGCATTGGTATCTTCACTGGTATTTTTTTGAACTTGAAGTCGTCAAAGCATCATGTCTCGAAGTTTCTGCTAATTTGCGTTCCTTGAGCAAGTCGAAGACTTTGCAGCTAACCCACTTGGCTTGTGTTTCTGAATATCATTTTGTTGATCTCTGTATGTTGATAAACTTTTGGAATTAAACAACTCTACGCCCTAATAATATGAACTTGTTACTTCATTTGTTTGCTGGAACTGTAAATGAAATGTAATAAGATGTTAAGATTGGAGTGCTTTTATTCTAATTGCTTTAATTGGTTCTCATGTTTGCATGCGCAATGAGATTATACTTATCAGCACAAGAAGCAGGAACATGAGATGACATGGGGAGAAGGAAGTGACAAGCACAGCCTGGGAAAAAGGAGAAAACAGGTTCAGCCTGGGGAAAAGGAAGCCATGTCAGAACAATTTGAAGCTGGAAGAATGGGCTGTACAACAATTGGGCAAAGTGAACAACCAAAAGATGAGCAAAGGAGGGTGGGTATGTAAGGTAACTTTTCTTATCAGGTCACCATAGTTTATCTTGTAGAGTTTCTGATTGGCAAATATTAACTACTGTCTATACAAGATTCCATTCAGTAGATCTAGCGTACTGGAGTAAAAGTTCAATCTGATAATTTTGTAATGGGTTGTAATGTTTTATAGGATTTGAGGAAGATCCTGGGTTATGACCTCTCCCTCGAGGACTGTGTATGGGGTAAAATCCAGGACTCAAAACTTGGATACACGACCCCTCTCCCATGGACCATGTGTAACAGGGAATCGTGATCCTTGGAGCCATAGATATGCAAGCCCTCTCTCAAGAATCGTGTCTTGGGTAAGCTCTCAAACTCAAAGTTGAGAATTTTGATGAAATTAGATGGTTTATAAATTTTGAGAACTAATTGAATCAACATTTATTTTGAGCATAAATTAGATGGCTAGAACCTTTGAGAAAATAACATATTCAACTTTTGAACATAGTAGATCACTAATCGGGCATATTCGTATGTGGGTTTTCTTAAATTTCTCTTTCAAATTCCTCTGATAAACGCTTAGGGGCATGGCTCTTTTACACAAAAAATGACTGTATTTTGTATATAATATTCCTCATGAAGCCTAAAATCCAAGAACATTTCTGCATCTGCACTTTCTTGATGGATATTTGATTTGCCAAAAAAATAAAAAAATAAAAAAAAATTATATCTGGTCCTGTTAACGGCTGACTTTTCAATCATTCTAGATACACAGTTTTTAGTATATTGGATCATCCAGTATTTATTTTGTGTCGTCTCTATGACCTCCAGCTACTTATTCACTGAATGATTGAAAAATGATCCATTGGCATTAACCTGATTACAATATGTTTGTTTCTTTGTAGTACCTATAATCAAAATGTTTAAAATTGTGCTTATTTGTTTTTAATAAATAGCGTAACTGTGCATCGGGAACCATACTGGTGACCTATCTAGTTTGCCATTGAAAATCTCTAGATGTATTGTATGTATCAATTGTCATTTTGCTAGTAAGTTTGTGGATATTCGGATTTCACAGGCAAATGATAAAATAGGTTCTTACTAGTGATTAAAAACAGGGTTTTGAATGGGAAGCCAATGTTCTTATTGTATGTGCAGGGTCAGAATTAGCTCAACCCAATGGAGACTTAAATTAATGGTAAAAGGCATCTAGAAATTTTTATGATTGACATCAGTTTCCAAAATGTGTTGTGTATGCGTGTGTGCGCATGTTTTTTAATTTAAAAATTATTTTTCGGGGAAAAGTTAGTTTTTATTAAAAAGTGAAGCAAGATGGGCCAACATTTTTACAATTTTTTTTATTGTGACTTTTGGTTTTTCTTCTGATTGAAAAATCATTTTTCTGATTTTAATTTAGGGAAATTTTCCAAATGAAAAACAGTCTTGATAAGGATGCATTACACAGGCAATGTAAAAGTTTTTTAGTTTTATTCATATTTAGTCAAAACACCCTACAAAAATGACTGAAAATATTTCAAATTTATTCTTAAATATAAGATGTTTTGAAAACATCTTCAAAAAATGATTCTTTGTTGAATGTGTGCTTTGGGTTAGAAATTTGGGTTGTATTTAAGAAATGTTTTCAAAAAATAGTTTTGAAAATTGTTTTTTGTGTTGTAAAAGCAAATGTATGTTCAAAGTCTTGGGAACTTGAAATGTTTTTTTACCCTTGATTATTTTGTCTAGTTTTGGAGTAGATGTATGAGACACTTAATATTTTTATTTGCGTCTCACTGCCTCAATGTAACCTTGGAACTCTCTTGTGCAGTTGTGTTAATCTAATTATGTCCAAATGTTACATAAGTTCTTTGTAAGTCATGTGACAAGTTGGAAGGCATTCATATGTGTTTTGTTGTCTAATTTGTTCACATGCTTGCCATGGAAGTTTTTGACAAAGGCTCTATTTGACATTTGGAACTGATTCAGCGTTGACATTATTTCGAAAAAAAGATTTAGAGGTTCAATTGGGATAAAAGTGAAAGTATTTGGATGCTTTTTGTAATTTATCATTCCCTTTTTGTTTTAAGAAAACGACTAGTCTCATCTGGGACTATATATCTTGGTGGGTGGGTTAGGTTTGTCAAGATGAATTTGAATTAATAAATATTTAATTTAAATTCAATCTGACTTTTATTTGGAGGTACTAAATTAAAGCTCGGTAGGGTTGAGATCAAGTTAGACTCGGATTATTTGACTTGGGAAAATTGATTTTTAAAAATTTTTTTGCATGTTGTTTATATATATATATTATTTTAATAAATGTTAATAATCGAAGTTAAATTTGAATCAAGGAACTTTAGTTATTAAGTTTTAACTCGAGATGCTTAAGAATGCGTTTAACATTGATTTTAAAAAATGTTAAATGTTTTTAATTTTTGTTAAAAAATTTTAGTGTTAGAAAGGTTAGAAGTACTTTTTTTTTTTTTTTTTTCTTATTCAAGTTGGGTAAGATTAAGTTGGGCCAGGTTAAACTCAATAATATTGTTTTTCTTTCTAGATTTTTATATTAAAATATTTAAATAGTAAATGGGATGATATGTTATTGTAATAACAAAAAATTTAAGTTAAATGTATAGATCGTTCTATCAAAATAAAATAAAACATAATAAATAATAAAATTGCAAAACCCCAACCCAACCCTCCTTGCTTCGATCGTCTCATGGAAATTTCCTAAATCCCCAAATTGTAGTTTGTTTGGCTGCTCAAAAACCTTGGGAAGAGAAATAATAATTAAATTGTGGGTCAACTTCTTGCGAAATGAAAACTTCAATTTCATCATACAAATGATTGTATTGTTTTGTCCTAAAAATAATATTTTATTATACTTTTGGAGCAACTGAATTTTGTTTAAAAATAAAAATCCTTGTTTGGTTCCTAGGAAAAAAGACAAATGTTCATAAGCCAAACCTTGGAGACTTTTTAGGATAGTTTATTATTTTGGAATATTCTATAAATATTTTGAATATTGTGTAAATATTTGATTTAATATATTTAAGAATCAGTTTATTCTTATAAAGTAGCCACCATAAGAAGTGATACACCAGAAAGTCAATTGTATCTTGTATAAATACATGTCTTCATTACCTCTTTAAAAATATCCAAGAATGCCTGGACAACCTTGGCTACGACCTATGCTAACCATCGCGAGGGCGCGTTTTGCAAATCAAAGGACAACTTGCTAATCTTTCTGAAGGATCTCAAAGGGTCATTGAATACATGCAGCAAATTAAAAGTCGATCTGATGAAATTGCCATGATGGATGCTCCAATCAACAGTGAAGACTTGACCATCAAAATCCTTGAAGAATTTAGTGCAGAAGATAAAGACATTGCCTTAGCAGTCCATGAGAAACTCCTTAATTTTGAAACCCACCTTCAGCATGAAGAAGAGAAGAACAATCATCTACCAATCACTGCAAATGTTGCTTACAAAATGGGAAATGGTTGCCAAAACAACAACCTGAATCGATTGGAAAAATTCAACTATCACCCTAGCCATAACCAGTCAAAACATGGTCAGACCTACTCTTCTCATAATCGTACCTGTTGGAGTTGGGTTTGGATGCCCAAGTGGGCTGACTCGACCCGACCCAATTAATGGGAGAAAATGGGGAAGCGGTTTTTGGGAGTTTTAAAACTACCCAGAAACTGCCACTATTAAAAATAAATAAATTAATAAGTTTATGTATTTATTTATTTATTTATTTATTTTCTCTCTCTCTCTTAATGAAATCTCTCCTTGAAAAACCAGAGAGATATTTTGGCTTCTCTCTCCCTGAAAACCACAAAGAGAAGAAATATGTGTTCTTCTCTCTTTGGGAAACAAAAAGAGTAGAAATATAATTCTTTTAAAGAAACAAAAGGTCATCTCTTGAAGTTATTCCTAATTTTCTTCATGAAATGAAGGTTAAGACTCTTATGCTGTGAGAAACAAATGGTTCTCGTATTCATAGTTTCATTCATGACTTGAGGCGATTAATTTGGCTAGTGAAACAACCAATCTAGATCTTGGGCATTTCAAAAGGTAATCGAAAATCTTATTATTCATCGGTACCTTCAACCCAAAACCTTACAAAGGGTATTTGCTAATTGTGTGGGCAATAAGGGCACATGACAAAGCGTTGTCCAAGCTTTCGTTACATGCCTTGGAATACTCAGTCCTTCTTTCAACCCTAATCTAGTCAACACTCTTGACCAATATCCAATGCTCCATGTGTTAATTTTGCTGCTCAACTTGATCATGCCTCTTCAAGCTAGCTTCTTGATTCAGGTGTTTCTCACCATGTTACTATCGACCTCAATAATCTTTCTCTCCACTCCCCTTATGCAAGCTCAGATGACATAATTGGTGATGACACTGGTTTTTCCATTATCCATACTAGTTCTACTACTATTCCTTCTCCCTCTCAACCATTTAAATTAAGAAATGTTCTTTGTGTTCCTACAATGAAAACAAATCTTATTTCCATCTCTAAATTCTATTTATCTAATAATGTATCTGTTGAATTTTTGCCTTTCTCATTTGTTGTGAAGGATCTTCGCATGGGGGCATGTCTTTTGCAAGGACCAATTAAAAATGGTGTCTAGGAATGGCTGACTCAAGTCTCATCTTCTCCACCACTGATTGTCTTTTCTAGTGTCAAAACTTCCATTTCTGAATGACATAATCGCCTTGGTCATCCCTTTGTCAAAGTTCTTCAGTAGTTAATTTCATCTCATGATGTGTCTGTGTCCTCCACAACTTCATCTGCTTTTTCTTGTAATGCTTGCAAATGCAATAGAACACATAAACTTCATTTCTCTGTTTGTCTATTACAAGTTCATCCCCTCTTGAAGTTATCTATTATGATGTTTGGGGATCACTCATTGAGTCATATGATGGATATAAATATTACATTATATTTGTTGACCATTTCACAAAATATATTTGGTTATATCCATTAAAATGAAAATTTGAGGTTTATGATGTTTTTGTTTGTTTTTGGCTCGTTGTAGAAAAATATTTTGATAGTTCTATCATTACACCATACACTGATAATGGCGGGGAATATCAAGCCTTAGCGCCTTTTTTTTTATATCTCAACATGGTATTTCTCATCATACTACACCACCACACATCCCTAAACATAATGGATTTTCTAAATGTTGTCATTGCCACATTGTTGAGACCGATCCCACCCTCCTTAGCCATGCCTTCCTTCTTCTCAAATTTTGGTCACATGTCTTTTGTACTGTAACTTATCTCATAAATCGCATGCCCACTCCAATTTTGTCTATGATCTCTCCATTTTGGGTGTTTTTGTTATCCATGGTTAAAACCCTACAATAAAAATAAATTAGAGCCACGATCAAGACCATGTGTTTTTGTAGGGTATTCACTTTCTTAGAGTGCTTATCATTGTTTCAACCTGTCCACTCAAAAACTTTTTATCTCATGCCATGTTGATTTTGTCAAATCCATATTTCCATTTGCATCTCTTTTGCTCTCTTTTCCTAAACCATGTCCAGATACATTCAATACTTGGGTCCCTCACATGTCATCATCTCTTCCCATTTTTGTTCCCTTTTCCTCCAACTTCCCCTCCCCCCTGCATACCACCAATCAACCATTTTTCTTTCCTATAAAACCTGTCACTTACCTTCCTAATCTCGCATCTCCTCCCACACCTAAGGTAGTCAGCACTCCCAAAAATCCTACCCGTGATGAGATTATGCCTTCTATTTTGGACTCATCTAATCAGTCCAATGCAAATGACAACCAACGTGTGCTAGATATTTGTCTTGCAATGTCCAAGGCTTCAACCACACCTCCACCCACCCATTCAACTTCCCAATTCCCACTTGACTCTCCTCATGTCAAAACCTCCTTACCTTAAGAGAATATCCATCCCATGATAACCTATGCCAAGAACAATATATGCAAACCCATTCAAAAACCCACCCTCACTTCCTCTCTTTCCCCTTTCGAACCCATTGAACCCACGAGTGTTACCCTTGCCCTCAAACATCCCCACTAGCGCCATGGCATGTCTGAGGAATTTGATGCCCTGCCTAGCAACGATACTTGGGACCTTGTTCCACCACATCCATCTCAAAATTTAGTCGATCGTAAATGGGTGTTTCGCATCAAACACAAGCCTGATGGATCAATTGAGTGATATAAAGCACGATTAGTGACTAAGGGTTTTCACCAACATTTGGGTATTGACTACCATGACACGTCTAGTCCAATTGTCAAACCAACAACTATTTGTGTCATCTTAAGTCTTGTTTTATCTAATGAATGGTCTCTTCAACAACTTGATGTAAACAATGTCTTCCTTCATGGGCATTTATCCAAGGATGTTTACATGGTCCAACCATTGTGCTTCATTGATCAAAATCTTCCCAACCATGTGTGTTGTCTTCATAAAGCTCTCTATGGTCTTAAGCAAGCTCTGCGGGCATGGTACACTGAATTATAGCTTTTTATTGTTGTTACAAGTTTTGTTAACTACCTCTCGAACACCTCTTGGTTTGTCTACAATACTAATGACCTTATTTTCTATCTACTTGTATATGTCGATGATCTTATTCTAACAGGCAATGATTTGGGTTTCATTAACAAGTTGGTTTCTCAACCTGCCACGCAATTCTCCATTAAGGACATTGGCTCTTTGTCTTTCTTCCTTAGAGTTGAGGTGATCCCATCTGAAGACGGTTTGTTTCTTTCTCAACAAAAGTACATTACTAAGCTCTTCTCTTGGACCAACATGTTGAATGCTAAAGAAGTCCAAACACCTTTCTCACCAACACATAATCTCACATTGTTCGATGACACCTCATTGATCGATCCTATTGAATATCGCCAAGTTGTTGGTAGTCTTCAATACATCTCACTTACATGTCTGAACATCGCTTTTGCGGTCAACAAACTTTGTCAATTCATGCATCGCCCTACCATTGTTCATTGGATAGCAATAAAACGCTTGCTTCGATATCTTCGCGACACCTTATACCATTGTCTTTTCTAACTAAAACATTATCTCGTCTTTGGTTTCATCATCTTCGTTCCAAAATTGGTGTCTCCAAGGGAACCACCATCTTGTGGGGGCATGTTGGAGACTCTTTAGGATAGTTTATTATTTTGGAATTTTTGTAAATTTTTTTAATATTGTGTAAATATTTGGTTTAATACATTTAGGAATCAATTTATTCCTATAAAGTAGCCACCATAATTATAGGAAGTGATACACCAGAAAGTCAATTGTATCTTATATATATACATGTCTTCATAACAATGAAAATTAATAGAATAACTATTTTCAAACCTTTCCTTTAACACCCAATCTCTACACTACCTACCTCAGAAAAAAAAAAAAAAAAAAAAAAAAAAAAGGAATGAGAGAATTTCTCAAGAAACAAGCGGAAATAGAGAAAGAAAAACAAGATTTAAAACAAAAAAAAAAACAAAAAATAAAAAAACAAAAAAAAAACCAAAAAAAAAAAAAAATGAAACTTGTTTCTTATTATGCTCATCGACAACGAATCGAGCAAGGTTTTCAATCTCAAAGGCATAGATCCATCAAAATCTTAAATTCCCTCAACAATAGCCATTCTAGGGCTTCAACTATAATTTGGGGATTTAGGAAATTTCCACTAGATAATCGAAGGAAAGAGGAGAGCTAAGTTGAGTTGTTTTTAAACAAATTAAAAAATAGTTCCCCAACATATATTATCTTTCCTTAGAATTTTTCATAGTTTATATTTTTTTCTTCAAACAATTCAACAAAAAATAAAATCACAACCAACCATGAATGCAATAATGCTCTCCCACCAATTTATAAATGTAAGTTACAAGCAAATGCATAAGAACAATTTTTTCCTTAGCACATTTTCAATTACAACTTGATATTTTCTTCGAATTGAATAGAAAATTATTCAAGATATTCAAAAGACAATCACACTCATTTTTCACCCATTCAACTTATATGACCAAGTATGAAATTGAGATTAGTAAATGGAAATGAACAAAAGATAAGAATTAGAGAGAGACAAAAATATTAGATTCAAACATGGAAAATCTCAAAAAAGATAAAAACCACAAGCCTACAAGCGACTGAAAACATTCATTATGAATAACAAAAATTGAATAGAAGGTTTTACTTAATTCAAGTCTACTAATCATTCTCAAACCATTTGACTAGTATATTTCCACTTTCGACTTCACACCTTCTTCTTTCGAAGCACCCTTGGATTCCACATCAAACTCAATCTTAGCATCCTTCTATATCTCTATACAAGAAGAAAATGAGTTTTCACTCAAACTCAAATAAATGAGAAAATGAGAGATGAATGAAAGAGAAGAATCAACTCAATTTTCAAAAAATCCAACGTAGAAAATGATTTGGAAATTAAGGAGAATGATTGATTTTCTTGACAACCAAACACCTCTAATTTCACATGAAGAGTAAGTGCAAGAGGGTGAAAAAAAAGGTTGCAGGTTTCTCTACCCTAATTTGGAAGCATTTTGGCTTAAAAGGAAATGAGTCCTTGATACAATGGCTAAGAAAAGATCTAGTAGAAAAACTGGATCAATCCAAGTTCGATCTTACTCAAATTTCAATCGATGAACATGACACTTAAACACTTGGTAAAAAAAAAACTATTTCCCAAGCCTCCCTAACTTTTTTTAAAAAAAAACCACAATTTGAAAAACTTGATTGATTTATTTTCATGCATCTACCACTTGAACTACATAACTTGGTCTTTCAACAAATTCAATATCTTGATTTTCATTAAACAAGTAATCTAAGGAAGAATTTGGAAAACTGAGTTAGGAGAAATTTAAGAATTTTTATCTAAAATTACCAACCTAACTAAACATTCATGAAAAAAACTAAATATTTTTTCTCATTTTAACTATTTTCTTCTCAATTTTAACTTAAAAGGTGCTTGAGTAGAATTTGGTTTTCGAAGTCTTATTCTCTAATATTTGGAAAAAAATAATTTTTATTTTAATTGGAAGTTTGATTTACAGTTTTATACAAATTTTTCTTCGGATTTAAATTGTTAAGTTGGAATGATATTTTTGTATCATTTCTATTCCGATTTAAGATATTTATAAACCTATTTAGATTTCCAATAATAATAATAATAAAAAAAAAAGACAATACATCGAAAGTCGTCAACCCGTCTTTTGTCGTAATTGAAAGCAAAAGTAGATTGATCATTCGCAAGACGTCAATCCGTCTTTTGTCAAAATCGAAAGTAAAGGCAGATCGAATGATCAAGAGAGCAAACTTTCTCATGAACCAAACAAATATGTAACTCTTGAAATGTAAGAAGAGTATAGCTAAAATTACAATTGACAATGATACAAGAAAGTTCTTACAACCACAAAACAACAACTGAGAATCAATATATATGTAAAGCTTTCAACTAGTTGTTACACTCAAGAATGCTTCCCAAATATCACCTTCTCGATCTCTGGGAATCACTTCAAACCTGAATCCAAGGATGAATAGTATAGCTAGCCAACCCATCAGTCTCCTAACTGAAAACCCTTTGAATGAGATCAACAGGATGATAGTAGCTAGAGTCCTTTATGAATTCAATTCATCACAACATGCTACAAATGCTTTGGCTTTCAGGTTTTCGGGTTTTGACATGCATGGGTTGCTAGCAGAAACAGGAGTAGGCCAGGTGGTTCTTCTTGGAGACGTATGAGGAGATGAAGTCTGATGCAGAAGCTGTGGCCTCAGAGATGGCGGCTGGGACGAGTATCTGGTTCTTGCCTGTTGCGATTCTTTTACCGGCTACATTGGCATAGAAGAGGCCAGAGATGGCAGGGACAAAGACGTCGCTCTGGGAACAGATGTAGAAGTCGATCACCTTCGTGAATTCTGAGGTTTCTGAATCTAGGAACTTCGGCTTCTTGTCTGCTGGCATTATGTTTTCCTGCAAAATTTTGCCAAAAATCAAGATTTGTAACCTATGTTGCATAAAGTCTGTTAAATATCTGTGTCGACATGACATGACATGATAATAAACGTCTATTGAATCAAATATGTAACATCGATTTGTTTTGAAGTAATCGAAGGGTCTAACATATGACTTTAAGTCAATTGGGCGTTGAAAGCCTATTTGGAAGTGATTCTCATACAGATGTTTTTACTCTAACATTTCTATTAAAAAGGCTTTCAAAAAGTGTCTTGGATGTATTTTAGTGATGAGATAATAACAAACATGAATTTTGAATAGAATACTTACAAAGTCCAAAAATGGATTTATAGATTTTAAAAATTTGTCAAACACTTAAAAAACACTTTTAGCATTAGGATGATTGAATTTGTCGTTCTCGGCCTCTAACCAACTAAAGGTAACTAAAAAGAATAATCGAGAAATACACTATCTCAAACTTTCTTCACCATTGTCCAAAAGGAAAACAAAGAAGCAAATCTTTTAGCAACTCCCACCTCCTCTTTTCCATAGTATTTTTTCATCATATTTTTCCACGACACTCAAAAACACCTTATCGCAGTTGAAGTTGTACTATCCCATATAAGAATTCTAAACAATGATTTAGAAATGAAGAGATTACTAACCTTTATATAAGTTTTAGGGAAGGATTCCTTCAAAGAATCAAGGCTGCCATGCCACCTTGTTTGAGTCAAATAGACCGTGGCATCCTTGTCGAATCCGATCTTCTGCAAGAATGCAGATATCTCGTCCGGCCCATAGCAAGTTTTCGTCCCATCTCCTCCTAGGCAGCCCTTCTTCTCCAATATCTCAACTCTCAGGTCCACAGCTATGAACTGCCCATCAGACTTCCTACTCAAAGTCCTCAACCGCTCCACCATTGAGTCTACTACTTCCCTAACTTCTGGTTGCAGTTCTAAAGCACCAAACATGGCCAAGCATGCAACTGAGTCCGCCTTACTCTTTGTTGTCTCCTTCATATTCACTGAAGGGAAGTATGTTGCGAGCCGGACATTGCCTTTTGTTCTGAATATAGGTGCAATATACTCTTCTACGTGCTCTTCGGTCACCCGGTTAGGGACTCTTACAACCGCAATGTTTTGAGCTGATAGTTCTGCAGGCTGATCTTTTGTTACTCTGACCACCCCTTCTAGGCTTTTCATGAACTTCTCAACATCGTAGATTTCTTCGAAATCCCTGGAGAGCATTCAATATGTTAGCCTTATTAATCTCGGTATCACCTTTCCAACAAACAAGATATCCTACTAGGGACATCATAGTAAAATGGCTTCATTTCTTGCCAAGCATGGCAAGAAAGTGCAAAAAGAATAAAAGATGAGCAAAACCAGTAACTCTATGATATGTCATGTTTTTCATCATTTTAGTAGAAATTTTCCTGAAAAATTTTGGAAGTAGAAATCAATGAGGGCCTGTTTAGTAATTGTTCTTGAAAACAGAAAATGGTTTTCTAATTTAGAAAACAGTTTGTTCAGAATTTGTTTTATAAACATGTTCTTAGAACAAATTTCAAGTATTTTTAGTTGTTTTTTTCAGAGTATTCTGAGCAACTTTATGGAGAATAAGCCAAGAAAATAATTGATTGTTTTCTTTTTAAACTTTTCTCAAAAACCGTTTTTTGAGAATAGTTTTCGAAAACATTGCCAATAGGTCCTAAAATCATAGTCCAACATGAAGAGAAAATTCACATAAAAACCCTACATTATTCATGTTAGCTAAGAATGTGATCTATTGAAGTAAAAACAAGCCAAAACAGTAACCAAAACACAGTAGAGAAAGGAACTATGACCAAAAAACAGAAAGCAAAAAATGGGAAAATAATGATCCTTTCCAGTAAAACAGTACTGCAAAACTCATCTCAAACTTCACCTCTTATCGCCCCGTTTGCTTCCTCTAATGTCAGGGACTACAAGCGTTGCTCCTAGGTATCTTGCCACCACCACCGCATCCGCAATCTGATAGAAACCAACAAGAGCAATGAGATGAAGAATATCAGAGAACAACAGATAGACAGTATTGATTTTCTAAAAGACGCTAAAAGCATATAATTTTTTGAGCTGGATTCAAGCAAAATCGAAAAGGCCACAATTTGCATACCTGTGAAACATGGTATTCAGGGCCATTAGTTAATGAGAAGGTGACAAACCCCGTTGATTTCTCAGAATTGCCTGTTAGCCAGTTGACAAATAGGTTTAGGTAGAATGCCATTAGTATGTAAAATTCCAAAATTGATGGAGGATTCAGAATGGTTTACCTAAATCTGGCTTTGCCCAGCAGGGTTTTAGCTCTTGCCATTCATCCTCCTTCCAAGGCCCTGTGGTAGTCCCTCCGGGAAGTTTAGCAAGGCTCTGTTCTACAACTGGGTTTTCATCTAGGCGAATATTTGCAGCTGCTGGAGTTTTCACCTGTGAAGTGATTACAGATACTCATCACCCATCAAATGATTCTATCTTTGCAATCAAACAAATCCAAATTTAACGAAATCCAAATCAAGGCCACTGCAGGTCTTACTGTTTGGATGCCAAGAAAATGCAGGACAAAAGAAGACAAAGTTTTCACTCACACTTTTTTTCCTCCCATTGGAAAATAGTCCATCAGAGAACATGGGGTTGTTTAAATTCTTTACTCTCTTCCTTTCCTCTATTATTATTTTCTTTTCAAATTATACTTTTCCAACGTTTTCCCAGTAACCAAATGGAAAAATGACTTGAGTTCAAACACCCTGAATTACATCCAAAGATTTATATCCTGAATCACGCAAATGAAACCCCACAAATCGAATTGAAGTAGGAAATCTCTAAGATCTAATTGGATTCAATTGAATCATTCACATCATTGCATTAATTTACAAAAATCTCATATCAGAACCAAGTTCAAACTGGGAAAAAAATGAGAAGATAAAGAAGAATGAGGTGGAAAGATGAAACAGAACTGAAGAAAACACACTGAAATTGAAATGAAAACTACAAGAAAATCACTTCCAAATATTAATCTACAGCCAGATGAAACGCAGAAAATCAGAATTATGCACAGAGTCTTAAGATCTAACTACATAGAAATGAATCAGTGAAAATTGGAACATGAAAATGAGAAACCAAGCTCAATGAGATTGAAACATGAATCAAAAATGAAGAAAAGCACAGAAATTTTAAGTGAAAACTGCAAGAAAATCACAGTACACAAGTGGGTTTGGACTCACAGAACCAGAACCAAGCCAAATTGGAACCCACAAAAACTGATAAACCCAGCACAATGAAATGGAAAAGTTGATGAAAACCCAAGAAAATCACAGAATTTAGAGATGAAAACAGCAAGAAAACGACAACCCACAAGTGGGTATGGACTCAACCACCCAAAACCAAGCCGAATTGGAACCAGAAGAGAACAGACAAACCAAGCACAATGAAACGGAAAACACTCATCAAAACCCAAGAAAATCATAGAACTTCGAAGTGACAACAGCAAGAAAACCACAACCCAGAAGCGGGAATGGACTCACAGA
Organism: Vitis rotundifolia; assembly: GCA_030254885.1. NCBI lineage: Eukaryota > Viridiplantae > Streptophyta > Magnoliopsida > Vitales > Vitaceae > Vitis > Vitis rotundifolia. The sequence continues at coordinate 20,719,485 of CM058159.1, read as the reverse complement.
ATCAAAATGCTCCCTCTTGATCATGTTGGCCAGCATTACAAACATGGTGACAGTCAGAAACCCAGCCAGAATCTGCCTTGGATCCACACCCATTCTGCTAATTTCCTGCGTGGTTCTCTGCAAAATTACAGAGGCAAAGAGGGAGCTGATGGATGGGCAGAGAAGAGGAGAGAGTGGGGATTGGAGACTGAGATGGAGATTTGAGCCAACTGTGTGAACTGTTATTTGGAGCTGTTCCACCACCGACACTTCACCTAGAAAACGACTGGCTGCCTAAAATCTCCTACAGCTTTTTTGCCCTTTTTTTAATGTTATTAACGAGGACAAATCTCATGTGCCCTTCCCTTTTTTTTTATTTTTTTTATAATCCAATGTGTTTCACTCATTTATTCTTTTACTTTATCATTTTTATTTTTATGAAAAGTTCTTTGAAAATTTGAGCCAATAAATGCTTTTTAATTTGATGCTGGATATCATAACCTTTCCTATAAACATAAATATCTATTCATTGGAAGAGCAGTATTTGGAATAGAAGAGAATCAATCAGTTACACAATGAATTAATTACTAATTCCGAATAAACTAACTAAAATAACTAGTTCTTATCTTAGTTTGTTGGGTGAAGTTATATATATATATTTAAAAGCCAAATTAAAGAGATATGATAATTCCATAAATATAATATTTTTTAAAATTTGATCATTTTTTTTTATTTGAAGTGAATATATGTTTTTTTTATAAAAAAAAAATTGAATTTTTTCTTTTATGTAAAATTTATATATTATATAATTTTTATATTGAGGAGAAAGTTGATATTTTATGTGATTATGTTAGGTAGTCCCGTGATAAGGATAAATTGTCATTAATAATACCCTGAATTTATTTTATACTTGTTGCAAGGTGATCAACACTTAGAGTTTGAGTCTTGATAGAGAGTCTAGGGGTTTGGTCATGAAAGGTTCTTTGATTAGGAAAAAAAAAATTATGTAAAAGAAAATTATGTGATTCTAATCATGCATTTATTTCTTGTTTGCATACAATTTATCTAAAAAGTAAAGAAAACTATAAGAAGAAAATAATGGGTAGAACTTTTCAAATGAAAATGAAATCAACTTTTTTTGAGAATAATGCTATTATAAAAATAAAAAATAGAAAATGTACCTATTTTTGAGAAATATATCTGTTTTTTGAGAAAATGAAATCAACATTTTTATTTTTGGAAAAATAAAAGTAATGGGCTTCTTTCCTAATGAAAATGAAATCAACTTTTTTGAGAAATAATTTTATTTTTAAAAAATAAAAAATAGAAAATGTACACCTTTTTTTTTAGCTATTTTTAATTGTTAAATGTTTTGTATTCTTAAAATGCACATAAAAAAAAATAAATAAATAAAAGATTTTTTAGTTGATATATATCAAACCCATGAGATGTTCTTTCATTAAATTTTTTTTTTTTCCATTGTTAAAAAATTTTGGGGGGGAGGATTTAATAATAATAATAATAACAATAATAATAATGAGAAAAGATAAACCTAGAGTTGGACATTTGTTTATTTGAAAATGATTAATAAAGAAATTTTAATAAGAGGAATGAACTAACTTTGGATATTTACCAAAAAAAATGTTCATTTATGAGGCATTACCCATCTTAGAAATTTTGATTAACACATTCCACAGTTACCAATCACTAGAAAAGTTGTTGGGCACCCCTACATATAAATCCAAATTTTCTTTTATTATTTATAGACAAATATATTTGATCTTGTTCTATGTATATAATTTTGCTAAAATGCAATCAATTAATCCATACAATATACATATTTTAGTCCTATTATTTTATATCTATTATTTTTCACCTTTGTCTCATTTATATAATACCTTAATCTTTTTTCTTTTTCTTTTTTTATCTAGTCCTATTTTTTTAATCCTATTATTTTTATGTTTATCAAATTTTTGTACCTCAATTTTATTATTTGTATTTTTATCTATAATAATATATGGGCATAGAAATGAGAAAGAGGGCCTCCATTGGTTGAAAAGAAAAGATAACCAACTCATCTTATCCTGTTCTTGCCCTACATCCATCCATGGAACCACATGTGAATGTCTTGGTGGGCTACCATTATTTTGAACTCCTTTTTCTAAAAACCACACTCATTTTTTAGGCTAATGCCCTTGATCTTTGAGCCAATAATATGATCTTATTTATTATTAATTTTAACATTTGAGCATACTATAAAAAGTTTAATTTTACTTACAAAAAATTTAGAATTAAGTGGGTATTTCATAAACTAATTTAATAATTTAAAATGACTTAATAACTTAATTTAAATTATTAAATAAATTAAGTATGTTTAGTAAAATAACTTAATAGTATGATTTAAAGTAACAAATAATTTCAAATAATAAATAAAAAATAATTAAATTATTCTTAAGTTTATATCTTCATTTTACCTTTTTACCTCCATTTGCCCTAATTACTTAATTCTTCTTTACCACTCCACAATTTTTATTGTTACTCAATCTTATTTGTCATAATTATAATTTATAAATATAAATATGTCAATTTGATAATTTAAAATATTTTAAAATTAATTTTATCAAATAACCTTAATACTTAACATAAGAATTAAATGATAAATTTTAAGTTAACAACTTAAATATAATTTAACTTAAAGTCAACTTAAGTCATTAAGTAATATCAAACATTTCCTAAGTTTAAATGCGATTAAAACTATATGAGTATTTATTTAAATTTATCATAATAAATAAACTATATTCTTATGTGTTTCTTTTTAATTTTATATTTTTATTATTTTGTTAGATGACATGTGGTTATCCAAAGAATTTTTTTTCTTTTATATTTGCGATGGTAACTTAGCAATAACAAAATACAGTCAAGAAGGATAAAAAAGTAGCAAGGATAAACATTAGCATATATGTTTAGTTTCTAACATATATATATATATATATGAAGATTATTTATTTATTTATTTAGAAAAAACCAATATTCACATGTTTAAAAAAATATAAAGATTTGAATATCTTTTTGGTTTCCTTTTATGTAAGTTATTGTGGAGCCCACTTTGATATGAATTAATGAAGTTGTAGGCTTGTAGCTTGATATTTGATATGAATGTGGTCCTCTAGTCATCTTATATCTCAAGATTTATTTACTTATTTTAATAATAATATCCTATATTTGTAGGGTTTTTGCATATCCCATTGTCATTTTTAGGTCCCATTATAATTTTTTTTTTCTTTTTTTAAACAAGCTCCCTCTAATGCCATCATTTCAATATTGAATTTGACTAAAACTATTCTCTAGTCAAATTAATATTGGGACATTATTATGATGAACCAAATGAGGCTACTTTTATGATAATGTTAAAACTAAAAAGTGCATAATGTTATATAATCATCATGTTAGTTTTTTAAAGAAATTTTGGTCGTTGAAAAGGGTTGATTGAAATTGAAAAATTAGAATTTATATTGAGATTTGTTACATATTTAGTTTTTGTTTTTATTTGTATGTTGACAATATTCAAAAGAGACATAAAGAAAATCAAATGTTGCATGATTAGTTCAAGTTTAGTGGGTTTATCAAAGTGATTAAAAATTTACATTATGTTTGGTTCTCCCAAAGTTGGAGAGAATAAAACAAAGGAGGAAATGATACATAAATTGTAAAGCTTTTCTCTTATTTAATTATTTAGAGAAAAAATGAGGGAAAGAAAATTAAATTTAATGTTATGTTTAATTAAAAAATGATTTTTTTTTCATATTTGATTTTATTATAAATTAAAATTAATTATAAATATATATGAAATTTTAAATTATTTAATATGAAAGAATTAAAATAAGTAAAATGAGTTTATTAACCTTTTTTCCTCTCAACTTTTCCCTTCATTTTTTTTTTCTTACATTTTTTTAATCAAATCCTATGAAACCAAGCATAACTTAAAAGTAATTAACATTTCCCATTTTTCTTCTTTTTTTAAGAAAAAGGAGAAAATAGTATCCATACAGGAGAAAATAAGTGTTTTTAATAACCATCAAATATACTTTTATTTTCTACTTTTAAAAATATAAAATAGTAATAATTTTTACATAAAATATAAGAACTCTTAAATACTTAAATTAAAAAGCTAAATATTTTTTTAAAAATAAAAACCATTCAAAAAATTAAGGAATTAAAAAAATTTATCACATAAAATTTTTAAAAAAATTTATCACATAAAATTTAAAAAAAAAATTGTAAAATAAATTTTAAAGGTAAAGGTTAAGAGTACATTTGATAGTGAATTTATGAAGCATTTTTAATATTTGAAAAACAAAAATTTTTAAGTATTAAAAATATTATAAATACTTTTCAGAATCATTGTCAAACGCACTCTTAAAGTCTGTTTGACAGTGATTATAAGAAATATTTTTACTTTAAAATGTGTTTCTAAAAAAAAAATTAAGTGTTTGGTAAAATTTAAAAAACACTTCTAAAAATTTGAAAAATCAATGTTGAAAAATCACTTATAATATTTGTTTTGATTTTTTTTTTCTTTTTATGAATTTTTTTCATGAATCACCTCATATATTTATAGTTTTGCTTTTTGACACATGGATCACTATGAAAATGTGCTTAATAACAAAAAATATTCCATCTCGTGATGAGTAAGAACTCAAACTCTCGTTTCCTAGTGAAGACGGTTGCTCGATTTGCTAAGAAAACATGATTCTTATTCGTTTTGTTGGTACTTGAGTTATGTAGTCAGAATTCTTTATCCAATATAATGATTTTTGGATAAACACTTCATAGGTGATTTTAAAAAAAATACTTCTTGAGAAAACTTATTAAAAATATTTTGAGTAAAAACACTTCCAAACATACTCTAAATCAACCTTTTAGATTTAAGTTTTGACTAATTATATAAAATTTCTTACTACTTTTTGGTTTTAAAAATAAAGGGTGACTTAGTTTTTTTCTTTCCATCCCCACCAATAACATTAAACTTATAAGCTTAAAAGACTCCTAACCCTAATGCAACCTAACATTTTTATCAAGTTTATAAGTAACATTTTAACCTAACATTTTTATCAAGTTCACAAGTAACCTTTTTTTTAATCATTTTTTCTTTTCCTAAGAATTTGATTTTAGGGTATGGAATTTCTTCTAAAAACCATTTCAATAATGTAAAAAATAATTATTAATATTAGTTATATACTATAACATAACATAACATAATTGACATATTAGTACATGTAGGTAAAATGTTACAAATGATTTCAACTTTAAAATAAAAAGCAAAATATAACATTTTGTCAGTAGGTTAATTCCAATCCTACCCTTCTAAATCAATCCATGCCCTAGACCTATTTCTTCAAGGATGTTTAAATCATTAAAAAAATAAATAAATAAAAATAAATAAACCTAATTAATGTTATAGGTCATAATAAGTGTGGAAGCCTTTCATTTTCTTGACTTGATTAAAAGCAATTAAGCATAAATCAAGGAAAATGAGGGGCCAAAACCTTGACGTGTGTCCTTCAATCCCTGCCCAAATAATGGAGAATTGGTCAACTCATTTGGAAAAGGACTAAAGTGGGTTGAATTTTGGGGCTGGCTTGTGACTTTTTTATTTCATTATTTAAATACAATGAACCTAACTCTTGTATTTTAATGACTATTTTAATTTTTTAAATTAATAAAACATTTTGGCCTTTAATCTTTCAAATATTATTTTGGTATTATAATATTAGAATGCTCCTCTTTTGTTTTAGTGGATTCTTTACTATATTAGAAGGAATAGGGTTACACTTCTCCTTTAGTAACAAAGTACTATAGAAATACATTGTGGTACCTTTATTTTTTTATTTGAAATTTGAATATTTTTTAATTTATTTAAAAATTTTATTGAAATTTATGTGTAGGCATAGATAAGATTTCATAAAGAAATTTATTTTTTCAAATTAAAAAAATATTTAAAAATAAAATAAAATTTAAAAGAAACATGGATGCGTGGTATTTGTTTTTTTAACTTATGTTGAATCAATTAACTTTTTAGATTAAGAAAAAAGTTGCATATTTTAGCTTTTTTATTTAGTTAAAATAAAAATATTAACAAATAAGTTAAAAATTAAGAAAAATTTAAAAAATAATCACCTAAATTTTGAAAGTTAATTACATTCAATATAAAGTAAAAAAAAAAAACAAAAAAAAAAAACCATGAATTGATTGAGCATGAATTGATGGAGCACCATTTATGCTTTTTTCCAAATCCCGTTGGGCCCATGAATTGATTGAGTACCATTTTGATGGATGTGACCAACACCTAGAAGTAATTGTTTGAAAAGTCAAGGCCATAGAATTTTTTCAATCAAACCCAAAAGAAGGATTCTTAATTAAGGTGAGTTTTTATTTTTATTTTTTTTATTAAATGATTATATTATTGCAAATGTTATTTTAATAATTATTTATGTAAATTGTTTATCTTTATTAGAGTTAATTACAAGTCAAGCACATCTAATTGGAAGTTAGGTGGGGAAGACCTCCCAACCAACTACCTTAACCTGCCAATGCTTCTAGGGTTTCAAGAGGTTTTTCCCTTGCAATATTAATGAATCATATACTATATTTCTTTTTCTTTTTTTTTCCAAAATTTTTATAAATTTTTATTTTTTGAGAATAAAAATAAAATAATATACAAAACCAAGAGCTATTAAAATGAAAAAAAGTGAATTTTCTCTTCATATATAGTAAAAAAAAAAAAAGGATTTAATTATCTAATTTCATCCTCTGATGTTGTGAAACAAAGGTCATGGATATATTTTTGGTAGCTGATCTATGCCCGCTTTGGATGTATTTGAAACCCTTGAATCAAGCCTTGGAAAATGGATAAAAAACAAACACGTGGACTTGGTCAAATTTTGCACACCCTAATGGTCAATTTTCAAATGGAGCCTTGATAATATAGTTTACATTATTATTATTATTATTATTATTATTATTATTATTTATATAGCATAAAGAGCCTTTTATGTTTTACAACTTATTTTAGGTGATTATACCTTATAATAAAGCATATCTCTATAAAATTAATCTATATGAAAAGCTTATAACATCTAATATATGAAAAGAAAAAAAAGGTTTAAAACCAAAACACAAAATCCAATAACAAAGAACGAGAAAACCTTGATAATGTTTTTAGTAAAATTTTTTTATCTAAAAGTATTTTTAGGAGAATCATTTTCCTAATTAGTATTATAGATGGTGTTTTAATTTTTAAAATTTTATTAAACATCTATTTTTTTTTTTTTTTTTAAAAAAAACACTTTTTATGCTAGAAGTTGTTTTTAAAAGTATTGTCAAATTGACTCTTATTCATGTATTCTAAAATATATTCTCATTTTTGGGCTCCAAAAATGATTTTATTTTTATTTTTAAATCTACCATTGTTCTAAATTATTTTAGTTTTTACCATTTCCAAGCCCAACCCTAAAGAAAAAAAAAATTACATTCACAACCAAATTCAATCTTATCATGGTTGCAATCAAAATGCCATCATTTTTGTAAGAGTTGGGTTGTGCCCCATCAATGTTTGCTTCAACTTCCCTCCACAATATTTTACTAACCCATTCAACCAGCTTTTGATTCTATGAATATGCCATCATGCTCTCTACTCTCTCTCTTCTGCCATCTCCCATTTCCAAGAATGCTTTTATTATATTGATGGGGTCCCATGTCACATGCCCAAAGATATATATATTTTCTCTTCTGCATTCCCTACATGATAAAAATGCCACAAAAAAAGAAGGAAAAAGCTGCTGCTCCCTAGCTCTTGCTGGTGACTTCTCATATACTTCAGATAGCTTAGACCCCACCACTATACACTGAAGAAGATGTTTCCCTTTCTTTTATATAACTTTTAGGTTTTAAAATTTCCTATTTTCAATTTTTTTTCTTCTTGTATGGTGAATCTAGATAATGAAGGAAATTATAATTATTGGGTTTTAAATACCTCATTTTTTGTTAATTCTTAGGTTGATATCTTATTATTGTTCATTACTAAAATCAATTTTGTTATTTTTTTTTTTTGAGAATTTTCTTGATTTATTAATCTTAGTGTTCCTTCAATCAACAATAACATAATTATCTAGTCTTTAACATTCCTCTTAAGAAATGAATAATTTTTTAAAAAATGTCTTTTATTATTACTTAATCATTTTTCTATGTATTAAAATGTTAAATAAGTATATTTTAGAACCCATTTTAGTAATTTCTCTTCATCATAATCATGAGCTAAAAGAGAAAATTGGATTAGAATTTCACTAAAATTTGTGTTTATTAAGTGTGGGTCATATTGATGCAACTTCCACCTTAATTAAGATCTTGATTTGATTAATTAAATTTGGACTTTAGGTGTATGAATTAATAAAGAAATTATGGAAATTTGCAGATCTCTTATTCAATAGTCTTTTATAATTGTGGAAGTCAAATTAACAATCCATTTTGGTTTAAAGCAATTAGATGGCACAAGAAGTATTGGTAATTCATTTGATTGGATTTTGGCAAATTTGTCCTATCATTAAATGAATGTTGAGATAAATATGCTCCAATGATTATTTACATACCTTTTGATGTGTGACAACAATATTTAGTTGAAACTTTTTCCAAAAAGTTTATAAAAAAGTTATAATTTAAAATAATTTAAAGTGTTTTATGTAAATGATCATGGCAAAATTTTAAATTATTTAAATTAAAAGTATTTTAAATAAGAGTAAATTATAAATATCTTCTCCATATTTACCTATCTCTCAATTTAGCCCTTAGAACTTGTTTTCGAAGCAATGTTGTTTTCAGACCATATTCAAATATTAAATATCTCATTTTATTAATTTTTTTTTTTTTATCTAATTTGATGAGAAACCTCATATGATAATCACATGTACATTTACATGAATTTTTATGTTATATGTTTAGATGTGATCAATTTATCTACGTCATTTAATCTTAATAAAATAACCTTATTTAGTATTTGAGAATGATGTAAAGTTGATATTATTGTTTAAAAAATGTGATTTTTATAATTTACCCTTTAAATAAATCATTAAAAATATGAACTCCACCTAACCCACTTACATAAAGAAGTAGGACTTCACACTAAAATATGGATGAACAAGAGCAACAAACCCAAACCATTCTTACATGAGTAAAAGAATCTAAAAGTCAAACAGAAATGAGTCTTAGTTAAAGCCAAATTTTGATTTCATTTTTTAGGGCCTCACATGTGTTGGCATCTCTTCAACCTTGTGGCTATTCATCCATTGATTTAGAATTAAAGAACTAGTAGACAGGCTGTTTGGTTTTGTATTTTTGTACTTTTATTTTTTATTATATTCTATTTTGAAGTTTAAAACATGCTCCCATGTGATCAATATTTGTCACTTGGGCACTAAATCATATAGGGTTTTAAGTGTTTATGGAAAAACACTCATAAAGGTTTATGTTCTATATGCCAAGATGACAAGTAGACTTTTTACTTAATATTTTAATGAATTTAAAAATATAAAATGTGTGCATTTATAGTCAGTTTCACTGTTGTCAGATGCCTTGTAGGCATTCCATGCTGATGATATGTAATATCCTAATTCCTTTTGTGGGTCAATGCCACCTTTCAATCTCATGCTATTTTAGTAATGTTTGTGAAGACTATACAAGAAAGTATTTACTTAGAAATTTGGGCTTTTTGTAACCAACTAATTAATAAAAGGCTTCATGTACTAACCTAGTAAAATTGTTATTTTTCAAAAATAGAAGTGATCAATGAAGACAATAGAAGTAACTTGCAAATCATACATAGGCTATAAAAAATAGAGTAAGTGGGTTTTTTTTTTTTTTTTTTTTTTTTTGTCTTAAATTTAAATAGATTATAACTTAAGTGTTAAAGTTTTTTTTAATAATTTTTTTATTGGCTTAAGTCTTAAAACAACTTGCTTTAAAATAAAGTTATTGTTCTAAGATTTTTGGGTTTACACCGTCTAATACCTTTTATTGATTTTTTTCAAAAACTTAAACTTATAGGATTTGAACTCACAATAGATATTATGCATTCTAACAAGGATTTGATGAATATTTTGTATCATAAAAATCTAACAATTACCGGTATGTTTGGAAAATTGAAATAGAAAATGAGAATTATTTTTCTTCATTTTAATGTTTAAAATATTTTTTTAAGTAATAATAAAAATAGGAATTAAAGAAATTTGTTGTTATAAAATCAACTCAAAATTTTAATTCCCCTCTTAAATAGTATTTATAATTCACTTACATTTTTATTCTATTTCAAGATCTATCACTGCATACCAAACTCTCTCTCTCTCTCTCTCTCTCTCTCAATGCTGGGATTTTTATGACCCATTAATTAAAAATTGGGATTTGACTTAAAAAAATAAATCAACTGTCATATATTCAGAATCTAACATTGGCTCCAAATAGTTAACAATAGAGCTTTTCAAGTTACAAGCAGTTTAGCCATCAGATTTCAATTATTAGACTTTTGGGGCATAAAAGTCCCAAGAGTTCCAAAAATCCAAAGGTTTGTGGCAGACATCCAATTTGTAACAGTGGGGCACAAACTCTCTGGCATTTTTGTCTGTTTGGGTTGGATTTTATCCCGTCTGGTTTCCCATTAGCCATTGGGCCATAAGAAGCCCAATGTTTGAGTTTTATGGAGTGGTTAACAATTGGCCCAAGTTCATTTGTAGAAGTTGGGCATTTCCAAGGCCAAAATATTCCTCTGGGGCACAAACTCTCTAGCATTTTTGTCTGTTTGGGTTGGATTTTATCGCGTCTGGTTCCCCCATTAGCCATTGGGCCATAAGAAGCCCAATGCTTGAGTTTTATGGAGTGGTTAACACTTGGCCCAAGTTCATTTGTAGAAGTTGGGCTTTTCCAAGGCCAAAATATTCCTCCTTTTAAAAAATAACCTCCATATTTTTAAAATTATAAATATAATCTCATATATCATATCTATATATATATATATATATATATATATATGTATGTATGTATGTATGTATGTATGTATGTATGTATGTATAATAAGTATTTAAGATATGTACAATATATGTACTTAAATCTTTATCAGTTTTATAACAAATAAAATATTTAATAAAATATAATGAATTAATTAATTTTGGTTATATTATTTTTAAGTTCCTTTTAATATATTATTAAACATAAAAATCATAAGCCTTAATACTAATGAATTAATATGTGTATTATTGTTTATTCTATTAATTTTTTGGAGTTTTTTTGAATATTTTTATGAGCTTTAATCCATTTCTGTGTTATCAATATTTTTATCAATTTTTCTCGATATTTCCGATATATCCATAAAATCCAAGTATCAATATATTCATGAAAAACTGATATTTTCATTACAAGCCTTTTATATTTAGATGGATTAATGAGGAGATCACCATTTGTTGGTGTAAGCTTTAGATTCTTCTCCATAATAGAGGTTGCCATGGCAACATTAAGTAACCCAATGGCATTAGGTATGTCCAAAGCATATTTTTATTATGAAATAAAGATTCATTGCTTGAAATGTGCAACCTTAGTTCTTCAGAAGTATTTCAACTTTCCAAGATCTATAATCCTAAATCTATCATGAAGAAATTTCATGAGAATCTTAATTACTAGAAAATCAGTTATGATAAACACCATATCATCAACATAAATAACAACAATGAATGAATCTTCATAAGACTGTGAACAAAGAATCATTTGCCTTAGTTGAAATCCAACATTCTGAATTAATGCCGTACAAAATTTTGAGAAGTAGTTATGAGATTTTTATTTTAACATATAATAACTTGTTTAATAGACATAATGAGTTCTCACCATGTTGATTGTAACTAACAGGTAGAAGCATGTGACTTCTTCATTGAGATCACCATGAAGGAAAGCATTTTGTATACCATCTAATAAAGATACCAACTTTCGGGTTTAATAGTGATGAGTTTAGCAACTAGAAAAAATGCCTTATTATAGTCCATCCCCTTAATATGTATGTAGCCTTGAGCTAGCAAATGAGCTTTGTAGTGCCATCAAACTTACAATTGATTTTATAAACCCATTTACTACTGAGATAAGGGCCTTAAAATCAAGACATGATGTAATAAGTGATTTTTTAGTTTTCATTTTTCTATCCATGATTGCATTAATATTTCTCTAGCATTCATACTTACATTACTTACATAGTATGTGACTTGGATACATTAGGAGTTGGATGAAAGATTTAAGTCATGGTATCCTTGCAAATTGATGAGTTGTTTACAACCAATTTATGAATTTAGGTAATCCATTTGAGTCTTCTAATTGGAAGGACAACTCTTGATCATCAGAATAAGCTTCCAGTGGTGAGTGCATTATGCAATGTTATGGTTACACATTAGACAATATCTACAATGAATTTTGACATTAGCTATCGAGTAATCATGACTTTACTAAGAAATCAATGATTTTGACATATGGGTGAGACCTTAATGTGGTCATATATTCCTTATAGATTAGGTCATTGTCAATTAAAACAAATGGTAACATATATTCTCAATAAAGTCATCATGATATCTCATAGGATTGAAACAATGTGCTCCTTAGGGTGATCTTAAGGGCTTGTGATCATGAAATTTGTGGTATCACAATAATTCCTTAAGTGGAATTTAACGTATGTTCTTTGTTGACTAGAGTATGCTAATTGATCACATAATAAGAAGATTTAAAACTCAAAGATGATAAAAGTAATATTGAGAAACTGATAACTTTTACCTTATGATAACACAAGCACCGATTTATGGGGGATTTACATACAGTAGATAGTAGGTCATAGACTTGAGAAATGGATTAAATTTGATGTGATCAATTTTCATTTTTAGGTAATTTCATAGGGTAGTGGAGTTCAATTGACTCTTTTTAATGGGGTGTTGAGTCTACTTTAGAATTGGGTTCTAAGGAGCCACTATTTTCTTATGGTCGGGTCACAATGGTCCTTGCTCAAACTCATAGTTTTTGTTTCCATAATGGTGAAAGAAACTAGATATTTAATCATATTTGTGCATAAGAGGGTTTTTGGTAAAAGCGTAAGGTTGCATAAGAACTTATGATTATTTGTTTGAGGTTTTATAGGGAATTAATCATTTATGCGCATGGAGGAATTTTGACAAAAGAGCAAGGTTGCACAAGAATTAATAATTAATTATTTCGAGTTCTTTCTAGATTAAGCTAATTAATTAATTAAAGCTTAATAGGACTAATTAATTAATTAAGACCTATAAGCTTAAATCAAGTGACCTAAACCCAAGTTGGATCAAAGTCACTTAAACCTATAAGAGAGGCTATATAAACCACATTGGGGTTTATGCATAGGTTTAACATTGATAGTATAACATAAATACCCAAATACATGTAAATGACCGTATGCAAGGGATGATAATTGTGAAGCTTATCAAATAGAGATTTCTTAGAAAGGAGAGATGTAGGCAACAGATTAATAAAAAATGTGGTAGTAAGAACACACTCTCCTTAATAGATAAGTGGAAGATAGGCTTGAAATCTTAAGGCTTAGGCTACGTTCAGAACATATTATTGTTTATGTTTATCGGCCCTATTTTGTTGAGGTGTTGACACGCAATAATGTTGATGAATAATTCCTTGCTTTTTGAAAAAGGAATGGATAGAATCAAACTCACTCCCATTATAAACTTGAATACACCTAAGTTTTCTATCAAATTAGGGTTTTTCCAAAGAAAAAAAGGTTTTAATTGGTTTTGTGTTTTGGATTCAAAATGCATCAAGGAAACCTATTTGTAACAGTGGAATCTTCCATCATGGTAAAGAAATAATGTGCATTAGAATGTGAAGAAACTCTATGTGGTATTAATTTAAAAGGATAAAAAATACAGATACAACTTGGATTGAAAGAGATTCTACTTGGTTTTGCCAATGGGCAAACATCTTTGTAACATGTGAAATATCCTAGTTGGATTTGGATTGAAAGAGATTCTAGTTGGTTTTGCCAATGGGAAAACATCACAATATTTGCCACAACAAAAAGAAATTCAAAAGGCTTAACAATATAAATACAACTTGGATTGAATGAGATTCTAGTTGGTTTTGCCAATGAGCAAACATAATAATGTTTGTTACAACAAAAAGAAATTTCAAAAATAGTGTCAACTAAAAATTTCAAAGGTGTGATTGATGTATGGCCAAGATGTTGGTGCTAGAGATATAATGAAGAGGAAATAAGGTTCATAATAGGTTTGTTTAGAGCGATGATTGAGATATGGGTAATAGATTTGCCTAGAGTTGTGTTCTTGAAGAAAAATACAACAATACAATGAGAAATCGCATTACCTTTTCTCTTTAAATTCTTTTATTGAGTTTCTTCATGTCACCATAAGAATGGGAAGGCAAAACATTGTAGGATGTTAATTCATCCTAGAACTTGAACTTTGAGTAGTAGGCTGTAATGAACATTATTCCTTATTGATGAGGCACAATGTTCCTCTGGATTTGGAAAATCCTTGGATTGTTGTTATGGGAAAATCTCTCTTTGTCAAATTATCATGTATGACACTATTTGTAAGATTTGGGTTCAAGAATTGAGACATGATAACACAATATTATTTCATCATTTCCAAAAAGAAAAATTTGACATTAGTTCGTGATGGCTTTATGATGGAGCCATGAATAACCCAATTTTGTTCTTGACACTTAAGACTATGGCTATAGAATGAGTCTAGGCACCATAGTTGCCTTTGTTAAGGGATTTGGAGACTAAGATAATTCCCCAGCTGATTTAAGAGATGTAAGTGATAAGGATCTGAAGGATGGATAACCTTGTACTCAAGAATGAATAGAGACTAGAAGGAAAAAGGAAATAACCAAGATCAATATTCTAATACCATGTACAAAAAAGGTGAAAGTAAGAAGATGGAAAGAGTATAAAGATTTAATATAATTTAGTATCGTGCCTACATCCATGAAAGAAATAAGAACATTCACTAGTAAGGAGCCACTATGTAAGTAAGCTCCATATAAAAATAGTGTACAGCCTCAATTGAGGCATCAATTGAGGCAAATGACCCATTAATACAATCAATTAATCAAGCCAAAATTTTTGACTTAATTGCCACAAATTAAAACTGGAGCAATCTCTAGAGATAGAATGAAATTGTATCCAATATATTCTTTGGCTAAGCTCAAATTTTCCTCCCTCTTGATCTCAATTTTAGAAGTTAAATGTTATAACTCATCAACAAACCAAACACCAAACATCAAATAATAACTGAATTATACATAGAAGCAACTATCTCAAAACAATAACTATGCAGTAGGAGATTAATAAAATAGAACCCAATGGAACTAATCTCCAAATGTGGGCATGTAACATAAACAACAAATAGGAATGTTTGTGTTGTGCTAATCAAAGTTGTAATGCCTCTTATTTGTGTAATATCATAATTAAAGATAAAAATAAATCCAAATATAAAGGTACATACGATTTTAATATGATTCTCCCAATCATGCTTATATTCACATATTGAAGATCGAGAATCAATTAATCCACCATATTATAAAGAAATTATAAAAAGAAGAAAAAAGATATACAACATTTGGGTTTGAAACATCTATTAAATGTGTCAATCAATTCAATGTATCACAAAAGCATATATATTAGAAGAATAATTTGAAAAATAAATTATTTTTCTTTTATTGTAGGACCTGCAATAAATCAAATTATTATTTTGTTATTCAAGCTTTTATGCTGAATTCCAACTGAGAAGTTAATTTGAAGTTAACCTCCAAAAATAACTAAAAGACCATGCTAAAAATTATCCTTCAAAATAAAGAAACACATTAGGCCATCTCCATATCAATCCAAAGGCCTTAAAAATGAATCCATATCCAGAAAATCCAAGAAATTAACTTTTTCTCTTTCCCATCAAGAGAAACTGGTTTTCAAATTAAAATATCCATGTCAGATCAATGCAGAAGTTTATATCCAAAGCCTCTGGAAAAAATGAGAAATCACTGGTGTGAAAGAAACCATCAGTTTTATAGCTTGAACAATGAAGAAATTAAGTAGAGGTTTTAAGAAGTACACCAATCCCCATATAAAAGGAAGCATCAGCATTAAGATCAGGAGCACGAAAACCTCATCAAAGTTACCTATAAATCATGGAGGGAAAGTATAAATAAATTCATTCTCTTGTAAATGGCTTAACAATTAATAATAGATAAATTCATGATGATTTTATTGTTAAACAACCAATTTTCTTAAAAACTTTAACTCACAGGATTTGGGTTCAATATACATATCATGGGACTCCATATCCTGACATGGAAAGACAAAATTTGCCTTCATATCCAATAAATAGAGAAAGATATCAAAAAAAATTGGGTGGGGGGTGATACCAAATGAGGAAATAAATATGCAAATTGTGAAAATGTGATTTGAATTCACATCTCCTACCAAACCAAGTTTTGATACCATGTTGAACAACTAATTTTCCTAAAAGTTTAATTTGCAGGATTTGGGTTCAATATGTACGCTCTTAACATTTATATGATGTTATTATAATGCTTTATTGTTTTCCATGTTATGTAAAAATATCTTTATATTAAAGCCTAAGGGCATATAATTAATCGATAAGATAAATTTAGATAATATCAAATTTGGTTAATAGGACATCTAAGTCCAATGGTATTAATTCTCTTAGTCATTTTCATTATTTTCTTGTTTTTATGTAAAAAAATAATAGGATGGAGTGTTCATACTGAACAAGCTTATTGGTGTTGTTTATTCTCTATTTTGCAGATGTCATACATTTGGCTTATTCTCTATAGGAGGGAGTGTTTCATAGTTTATTCTCTATCTGCTACCTTAATGGAGTCTTGAATCAGAAAATAAAAGGAGCCTCAAAAGCAATAAATTAAGCTTTAGAAGAGATTAACCTGAATTTTGGTTGCTGCAATCAATAAATCAGCCACTGGACCCCCAAATGTTCGAGAGCCATCAGCAGTGCTTAATATCATATTTATGAAGTGGGTCTCCTCAGGTTGGCCATTTTGCTCTATGAATCTATAGCCACCTTTAAGTGACACTATTCTATAACTTCCCTGCAAAAATATTCACATTCAAGTTTTCTGCATATTCATAATCTCCTAAAGATAGACTCAAATATCATATTAAGCCATTAATTTAACCTATAACATTAAACTATTAGTCAACTTAGAGTCCACTTGACTAGGGATGACAATGAAGTGGGTTTTTTCGGGTGCCCATCCTGTCCCACTCTTAATGGAATGAGTTAGAAATTTAAATAAAAGGGTTTGGGGATGGGGGGTTTGAGATTTTTTTTAGAAACTTAGAGTCCGCTTGATTAGGGATGACAATGAGGCGAGTTTTTTTGGGTACCCATCTTGTCTTACCCCTAATGGAAGGGTTAGAAATTTAAATAAAAGTTAGGGGGTTTGAGATTTTTTTTAGAATTGAGGGCGGATTTTTAATATAATAATAATAATAATAATAATAATAATAATAATAATAATAATAATAAATACTTTTCAGTAAAATAAGTTATAAAAAATTATAGAATTTTGATTATTTATAAAATATATATATTTTAATGTAATTAAAAATTTATTTATTTTTTTAATTAAGTTTTTTTTTTTCAAAAAAAAGTTAAATAGGATAGGTATGAGAAATTCAGGTACCCACCCTATCCCGCTCTATTTAATTTTTTTTAATGGGAAGAAAATGAGAGTTATTTGAATCAATCAAGTGACATTAGGACGGGGACAACTCGTCCTGAACCTACTTTGTTGCCATCCCTACGCTTGACAATACTTTTAGAAGTCATTTTTAATATTAAACATATTTTAAAGAAAATTAAGCATTTAACAAAATTTTAAAAATATTTTTAAAAAGTTGAAAATCATTCATGACATTTTTTGAGAAATGTTTGATAGACAATTTCCTAAAAACACTTCTAAAGATAACATTTTCATTAAAATTACTTTGTATACAAATATTGTCAAATGCACTCACAGCATGAAGCACTAAAACCCTAACAAATTTAGGGTTGCATGAATTCAGTTCCTGTGAAATATTGTAGATTTAAGCTGCTATGAATAGAAAAGAGACTAAAAGCATCACGAACCTCATAGGTTACTTTTCCAGGAACTTGATGATTCAGTGCAACCCGAGACATTGAGCCTCTTCCTGATAGAATGGCACCACAACATGGAACTTCTTGGAAGTATGACATTATTTTTTTAATGACATCCTATAACACCCAAAGAAATAAAAGTTTTATTGATTCAACAACTAATAATTAGTAAAATATAAAATCAAAATGATTGAAGAAGAAATAGATTAACCATAAGCATGCACTACAAAAGTTGGATTGTACAAGCATGTTAATTACTTTGAGTTTAATTTGAAATTTTTGTTCAACTATGTATACTTTTTTTTTTTGTGAAAAAAGAAAGAATAAACAATAAAAAATACACACATTTTGATCAAATTAACATCGGGTTTTATGCAAAATCAGGAACATCATTCACTAAATCAGTTGATGGAAATTATTAAAAAAAAAATAAAACCAAAAAGTTTGAGTAAATTATGTAGTATTAGCCCTTATCCTATCATAATTCCAAAATGAAAATTGAAATGTTTCAAATGTATGAAAAATCACTATAAACATGTAATTTAGATTATTGATTACACCATGGAATAAAGTAATATACTAAGGTTATATTTGGTTCCTAGAAAATACTTAAAAAAGAAAAAAAAAAAAAAACTAAAAAAGTTATTTTCTCATGCTTGGTTTCATCATAAAAAATATAAAAGAAAATAAAATATATTAAAATAAGTTAAAAAATTATATATTTTAAAATTATTTAATTTTTGTTTAATGGAGAAAAATAAATTAATGAAATTGAAGACGTATATGAAAATAATGTATTGATTTTGAATGTATTTTATTTTTTATTTTTTTTGCTTTTTCTTTCCTTCCATTTTTTTTCCTTTCTATTTACTTTTCCTCATATTTTCACTCAAAAATTTCAAAAATCAAATATAGCATACATATCTAAGAGTTGGTATATATATTTGCCTTCATATATCTATATATATAAGCATAAAATAGAATTTATTCAAAACTAGGAGATCAAGAGGGTACCATATCAACTCAATACACTAACCAACAACCAACAAGTGAAAATTTAAAGGAAAAAGGCAATGAAAAATATAATACTTCTCCAGCATCTATTGTCATCATGTGATGCTCGCATTCATTTCCATGGAATTCTGCAAGTAAGCCACATATTAGAAGTCGAATATACAAGTGCTAATTAACATATACCATATAATTTTGAATATATGTGTGAGGAACCCCTACAAGGCCATTTTCCATTTTTTCTGTCAACCTCTTTACAGATAGGCAGATTTTTGAGGCTTTCATGTCCATTGGGGTTGATCTTTTAAAGTCATTTTCAACAACTTTCCCATCTTTCCCCAACACAAAGGATACTTTAAAAGGCTTAAGATATTAATAAATACCTTAAAAAGTAATTTATAAAAGGAAAATAATGGTAAAAACTCAAATTCTCAATTTTGGTTTATCATAAAAAATACAAGAAAAATAAACTAGATTGAAATTCACTAATTCACCATTCTCTAAATAAAAGAGGAATCAAATTGAAAAGCATGGGAGAAATAACTTATTTAAAAATTTAGGAAGATTTATGTAAATATGAATTATTTACAAAATATGGATGAAAAGAGAACCTAAAAAAAGTCATTTTCATGGGGAGTGTATTTTAGGGAAAATAATTCTCATTTCATGCACTAGAACAATGTCTACCTCACATTACCCGAAAATGCCCTTATAAATGCATAATGGTTGCCAATCATATCAACCCAACTCACATGAGGATGGTATATTATTTAACCAACAAAAGTACTTTAAGCCCAAAACAATATTACTTTAGGACTAAAACAGTGTTACTTTAAAACACATGTGAGGGCATTTTTGGGTGATATGAGGTATTCACTATTCCGCGACATGAAATGAGAATTATTTTCCCTAAAATGCACTTCCCATGGAAATGACTTTTTTTGGAATCTCTTTTCATCCATATTTTGTCAACACAACATGTTTACATAATTCCCCCTTTAATTTAAACTTTTTTTTCTTTTTATTTAGTTTCTTTTTCTTTTATTTTCTTTCTCTCATTCTTTTCCTCATATATATATATATATATATATATATATGGTCTAATACCCGGAAAAATCTAATAGTTGCTATATACTTGTCTTAGTAGTTAGGAACCTAGAAACCTAAACTCTTAGCAGCTAGTACAAGTTTTGTTAGGGATAGCAATTTGTCTTGGTGGGTCGTGTTCATGTCATGTCAAAACCTAGATATTTTACTACATGACTTAACCCCACCAGAAACTTGATATAGATAATAATCATGTAAAAAACATTAACTCAAATACTACCTAATTATTAAACAAATAATCCGTTGTGTAATCCATTTAATCTATTCAATAATCAAGTCCTCCTATTTAATAATTAGGTTGAGTTAAATCTTATACATGTCTATATGATTAATGTCTCAACCAAATATATTTATGACTTAATTGACTTATTTATTTAAAAACAAATTTAAAATGAGTCAAATATGAGTTAAATAGTTTAAAGATATAATGGAGATAATAGTGAGATTATTAGATGGGTCAATTCATGTTAAATTCATGTTATAAAAATTGACCCAAAAGTTACCCATTTATTAAATGAGTCATGTAAGTTGACACAAATTTGACCAAAACCCATTTATATTCAACTCAAACCTGTGAAAAACATGTTGGGTTCGTGTCTGTATTTGCATATCGTGTCAAACTTTGCTACCCCAAGTTTTGTCTTGATTTTTAATATAATTACCAACATCATATTTTATGGGATTTCATCATTTATATATAAAATAATTAATACTTTTGCATAGAGATATGCTAACAACATCAATGTAATAATTAATATTAAATATAAAATTTATACTGTAAACCCTAAAAAATATTAGGGTTTTGATTTTGAGAAATTGGATTCGGATCAAATGATCTACTAAAATAATATGCATTTACTAGAAAACTAAGAATTAAAAAGGGAGACTCTTACCTTCATTTGATGTTAAAATTGCTTCACCTTTAAGCTTATGAACACCTTTTCCGTTCTCTGAGACTAATTCTAATTTTGAGTCTCGTTCCATTGTACTTGAAAAGTGCCACAAAATAGAGAGAAAAATAGAAGAACTCTTATTTAATTGCTTAATTTTTGTCTTCTTTATTCTATTAGAATTAGGTGAATTTGGAAAAATTGTACACAGTGAATTTATATCAAATATGGTAGAAGTAATAAATACATTCTTTTTACAAAAATATTAAGAGAGTAACACTTTTACTTCTTCTATTTTAGTTATTTTATTAGAATAGTGAATCCAACAATATTATACAAAATAAATTTTATAAAAAATGTGAGGATGGTAATAAATGAGTTCTTACCAAGAAAAAAAAAATTATATATGTGTAATTAATCAATATATTAAGGGATGTTTTACTTCATATGACCATGAAAATGGTCAAAGTTGCACCCAATTTATTTCTATACAATATGCAATTGTGAAAAATATATGCATCATGAAAATATTGAGAGAGTACAAATTTTATTACTCACACTTTTTCTTCCATTTCATTTTATTTAATTAGCCTAATAAGATTAATTGTAATAGAATTCTTACCATGAAAATTGGGCGGGGGGAAGAAACTAATAGAAGAAGGTAGTAATACTTGATTGCATGGTTTATGACACAACAAAGGGCCACACTTTTTTCAAATAGAGTTTAGGTGAATTTTCTTATATTATTCTTATAAAACTATTAAATATTGTACTGATACAAAATAGCAATTAATAAAATAGGATATTTTTAAAAGAACACCTAGGGAGAATTTCCATTGAATTGTCTATGATACAAATTAGTATGAAATTTCCATATAATCATATAATTAAATAATAGAAGATATCAATAGATAGATTGATAAGATGTTTGGGCATCTATTCAATGTTTTGAAAATCGACTCGGACCAATCCATCAGACTGGTTGAATTGTTGACATAGAGTATTAACCATTTCAGTACCGAGTTCTTTTGGTTATAATCATGCTCACAATAATATATAAGTATTATTTATCATTTATAATTTTAAAATTATAAAATTATAAAATTTATGAAATGTTAATAAAAATGAAATGCAAAATTAATGAAATATGAATAAAATAAATATAAATTATATATTAATAAAATAAAATTATTTTTTAGTATTAAATATTATAATTTTATTGTTTGATAAAATAATAAATTTACATTTACTCCTCATCATGATAGCATTAAAGATAAAAAGATGATATTATTTTAATTTTTTAGTGTTATATATATAATTTTAATTTACTATGATTAATTTTAATTTTAATAATATTTAAATTATGTATTTATGATGTCATGCTAACACCATGGTTCAATAACGGTTCAACTATCAATTTTATTATTAAATCGTGCACCAGTACTTTTTGTAATTCAATGACCGATCCGATTGTAAAAACATTGCATTTACCTAACCAAACAAAGCATTGGAAATTTAGCACTTAAGCATTTGACTTGAGTCATCATATGTGAATGGAGTAAGGTTTATGAAATAGTGATTCTAGTAAATTAGGAAAAAGAAAATGTACTATAATATTGGTAGAAAGAAATATTTCTTCCTCAAATTGATAGCCATTGGTATTTATGTATAGTACCTTACTATTCATATGATAATTTCCTTAATTTATTTTTATGATTTTATTTTCCTATTAAGGGAGTTGAATTAATTAACACTAGGTAGCTTCAATTAATTGTGATGGAATAACCATGCAAAAAGGTTTGTGTTTGCCCGCTACAATAAAATATACTTTTAGTGATAAAATATTATATGACTGAAAGTCCAAATTTTGGTTGCAAAAACATCTCCTGAGACAAAATGTTTGATGTGATGTTTGTCTTATTAGACCCATTGCTAAAAGTATCCCAATGAAAGTCCTATTTCATCACCCAAAGTTTTCCCTAATGAATAAAAATTTTATCGTTAAGATTTTTTTCCAACAAAATATTTTATCAATAAAAGCAAGAATTTTTATCATTTAAAAAATAATTTTTTTTTGAAAGTCATCAATAATTAAAGGTGATAAATTCATTTTAGGTCAAACCCTTTTGCTAAAAAATAACTGTCTCAACAAATCTAAGCTTGAACTCTATCTCACACTGAGATGACGATTTGCACATACAAAACAAAATTGGATTAGGGAAACCAAGGCCATTGAATATCCTAATCTTTGCCCCTAATTTCTCACAAAGTTTTGCCTCAATCATGGTATAGCTCCCTTTGCGATTGATTGGCAATGGAGCTTTAGCATCTTCTCCCGTGAAAGTAAAACAAAAATAAAAAAAACCAAAACATAATAAGTTAATAAATTAAAATTTCCATCAAATTTTGGCATGGTTATATTTCCTAGTCATTTTTCAAATTATATTTGCTATATAATCAATTCAACATTGGAATTTCAAATTAAATCAATAACCAAATTAAATTTTATTATAGGAAAAATTCCATGTGCCTAAGTTATCATAGTAAATAAAATTAAATTTCAAACAATAATCTAGTATTTAGATGCTAATATAATAACACCACGTATGCACTCATAATATTAAACTTAATTTTAAGTAATCATAGCTAGTAAGTTAATAAATTAAATTTTTTACTAAAATTCAATATAGTCCCCTATATTTCTTAGCCATTTCCAAAATTTTATTGACTATATACTCAATTTAAATATTGAAGCTTCAAATTCCTCAATACATAAACTAAATTTTAGTGCAAGGTAGTACCTAAGTATTTAAGCTTGTCATCACATATATACTAAATAATATTAAAATTTAAACAAAAATCTAGTATACATACTTGTTAAGTAGCCCAATTCTTGATAAAACTCAAGAAGTTATCAAACGCCAATAAAAAACTCACACCAACAAGATTTAAATATAAGTTATCAGGAACGTGAATTGAAAAATGAATCTTCATACTAGAAAATTATTGTGGTTTAGCTTAAGATGAACCTACATCCACCATCTGAGATTACCTCCATTTATATTAATTCAAAAAATCAATTACACCCGTTACTTAATGTAAAAGCGACAACACTAATAAAAACTACAAAGCATCCTTTTATACCAATAGAAGATGACTTAGACTCACAAATTGCTTGACAAAAATTTTCCATTCTAACAAAAAAATTGACTCTTGACAAGTTAGTTAAATTCTAACCAACTTAGGCTGATATGGATGATTTGTTTGAAATATAACTCAACTCGACTAACCCGTTTCTAACTTGAATAATCTGAACTCTACCCAAGTTTAGAAAAATGAGGTTGGATTGGGCTTGGGTTGAGTACATCGGGTTAGACTTCAGGTTGAGTTGATTTTAGGTTGATTATTTCTTAATTCGGGTTGGGTTTGGCTTAACCATCAACCCAACCAACCCGCCTAAGTTGCAACCCTACTCTACTTAAATCACTAGAAGTCCTTTTCATGTTATCAATCCTTTTATTATTAGGGCACCTTTGTCCCTTTCCATTTTAATAACACATTTTGCAGTTTCAATGGCAATCTTGGGGCACCTTTGTAGCTTGTTCAACTTTGTCCCTTCCAAAATTATTAATTTGTTTTATTGTAGTTTTCAATCCCATTTTTTCACATATATACATTTGAAATATTTACTCAATTTTGATATTTTGATCAAATGGATTTCTTTGTCCAATCCTTGCTTGGAAACCTTACATGGGCAGCACTTGACCTTAAAACTAGGAATTTGTTATGGCTAGGTCACTAAGATAAACATTTTGCTATGAACTAGTTGCATTGGAATAAGTTTTTGACTAAATAAAATTCTTTCATTTATAAGTCAACCAGTGCAGAAAAAGGAAATAAATTATTAAAAATAGTAATTAACCATTGAAAATAGTTTTAAAAGTTGAAAAATATAATTTTTTTAATAATATATTTAAAGTTTTACAAATGTCAAACATATTAGATAGTTCTAATTTTTTTTCTTGTTTCTAAAGTTATATAAAGATATGTTCAATAATTATATATATAAAAAAAACTAAAAGGAAACTTCCAATGATTTATTAAAGTTTTTTGGTAAATTTTTTCACTTTTTTCACTAGTCCTTAAAGAGACAATGATCTTGTTGGTAAAGAAAATTAAGGTATAAGTGAATCATAAGTTTTAAGGATTAATTGATTAAAAGGGATGAAAAGCTCTCAAATTTGTAAAACTAACCTTTTCCATTTTTAAACTTGAAGTATATCTTCAAATTGATGAATGGTAGTTTTTCATTCATACTTTCAACAGAGTATATATAGAGGGTAATCACCATTCTAAGAATGGGAAAGAATGAGACAAGGAAAGAATGATATAAGGAAAGACAACTAATATCTTAATATCTCAACATTCCCAATATCTCAACTTTCCTAATATCTAAACATTCCTAATATCTCAACACTCCCTCTCAAGTTGGTGCATAGATGTCACACATGCCCAACTTGTCTAAAATTTTTGAGAACACTCGACTTGAGACTGCAGCTTTGGTGAGGATATCGGCCAATTGATTTTCTGATCGAATCTTAGGCAATTCCACAATCTTATCATCCAACTTCTCCTTAATGAAGAATCTATCCACCTCGACATGCTTTGTACGATCATGTTGTACTGGATTATGAGCAATATCACATGCTGCTTTATTGTCACAAAACGATCAGATTGGTTGCCTAGATAGGTAACCTAAATCCTGTAAGAGGAGTCTTAGCCATAATACCTCACAAAGTCTTAGAGCTATACCCTTAAATTCTGTTTCTGCACTTGAACGAGCGACGACATTCTACTTCTTACTTTTCCGTGTCACAAGATTACCACCTACAAAGGTAAAATAACCAGATGTAGATCGCCTATCATCCACTGCACCGGCCCAATCAGCATCACTATATACTTCTATACTCTGATGATCAACATTTTTAGTGAAAAAAATTCCCTTTCCAGGAGCATTCTTTAAATACCTCAAAATACACATGACTGCATTCATATGTTGCTCTCCAGGATTATGCATGTATTGACTCACTACACTCAATGCATAAGCAAAATCTGGTCTTGTATGAGCTAAGTACATTAATCTCCCCACAAGTCTTTGGTATCTTCCCTTATCGCTTGATACTTGATTAGGCTCAACACACAATTTCAGACCTTCTTCTATTGGTGTATCAACTGGTTGACATCCCGACATTCCAGTCTCCTGTAAAAGATCTAAGGCATACTTTCTTTGAGACAGAAAAATTCCTTCACTTGATCGAGAAACTTCAATCCCAAGAAAGTATTTCAGAGGACCTATATCTTTCATTTCGAATTCTTTAGATAGATAATTCTGCAGAGCTTTTTTTTCTTCAGGATCATTTCCTGTAACTACCATGTCATCCACATATACGATGAGTGCCGTAATCTTACCATGTTGCTTTTTCAGGAACAAAGTGTGATCCGAATTACTTTGACGATAGCCAAAAGCTATCATTGACTTTGTGAACCTTCCAAACCATGCTCTCGATGATTGCTTCAACCCATACAATGACTTCTTCAATTTGCACACTTTCTGACATTACTTTTTAAACACCATGCATCCTGGTGGAAGATCCATATATACTTCTTCAGATAACTCACCATGCAGAAAGGCATTTTTCACATCGAATTGTTGTAATGGCCAATCCAGGTTTGCAGCTAAAGATAGTAATACTCGAACTATGTTGATCTTAGCTACAGGTGCAAATGTCTCTGTGTAGTCAATTCCATAAGTTTGAGTGTACCCTTTTGTTACCAGTCTTACTTTAAATCGTTCAATACTACCATCTGCCTTGTACTTCACAGTATAGATCCAACGACACCCAATTGGCTTCTTTCCTGGTAGACATTCTACGAGTTCCCAAGTTTCATTCTTCTGCAATGATTTCATCTCTTCATTCATGGCTGCTTTCCACCTTGGATCAGCTAAGGCTTCCTGCACACTGTTAGGAATAGCTACAGTAGATAATTGATTTACAAATGACTTATTTGATTCAAACAAACGATGGTTAGACACATAGTTGCTCATGGGATATTTGACTTTGGTAGACAATTCAGGTTCATATGTGGGTTTAGGAATACCTCTATTATGACGGTGTGGTAACTGTTTCATGAATGGATCAGGTTCCAAATTAAGAACACCCTCAACAGATGACGATTGGTTTGGTATTTCAGTGAAGACATCTTTGGACCCAAATTGTTCAGATGGTGGTGATGGTTTAATTGTACTGTCTCTTCCTTCTTCTATCACTTCTTCAATTTCTGGGTGGTCATTACTACTTGGTTCCAAAGTTGTACCACTCATATCCAACTCACCTGCTTCCTGGTTCACTAGTTCAGATTGTCCAGATTTATCCTCCTCAGAGATATGATAATCATAATCGAGAGTCTGAATTTCCTTCTGGTACTCCTCCTGAAGTTCAAACTCAAATGAAAAATACATCAAATCTTCATGAAACACCACATCCATTGTAATAAACATTTGTCAAGTTGGAGGATGGTAACATCGATATCCCTTTTTGTGCAATGCATATCCAACAAACACACATTGCAATGCATGGGAAGTTAACTTGGTGCGTTGGTGTTTGTGTAGATGCACAAATGCCACGCAACCAAAAACTCGAGGAGGTAGATTTGGGGCGGTTAGGGCAACTACAACATTAGTAAGAGCTTGGAGAGGTGTTTGGAAGTCAATTGAGTTGGAAGGTACCCGATTGATCAAGTATGCGGCAGATGTGATTGCTTTTCCCCAATAAGCTATCGGTATTTTTGTCATTCGACAATATGCATCTCCACGAGTTGTTACCAAACGTCATAGTTTGATTCAGTCAAAATAATTCCTGGATTAAAAGTACCTTCAGATTGAAAAACAATAGTATTTTTTTCACTTTTTTTTTTTAATCACGAAGGAGGGGCGATGGCTGGCCTTACTGACAAAATATCCAGGATTTCAGTTCCATGGCTTTGATACCATCTTCAAATTGATGAATGGTAGTTTTTCATTCATGCTTTCATTTGTTCATGTACAGAGTATATATAGAGGGTAATCACCATTCTAAGAATGAGAAAGAATGATACAAGGAAAGAATGATATAAGGAAAGAACAACTAATATCCTAATATCTCAACATTCCTAATATCTCAACAATATAACCCAATTTTGACATAAATTCCCTTCAACACTTCTATTAGTTACATGTGTGTTTTGACAGAGAGGATTATTTTTGAACCAAAAAAAAAAAAAAAAAAAAAACAGAGGACATTTTTTGTCCAAAATAGGTATTTTTTAGGTTGAAAAAAGGTGAAAGTTTAGTTTTACAAAGTAAGGATGATTTCATCCTTTCTAATCAAATAACCCAAGTTTTAATTCCCATTTTTTTAATTTGTTTAAAAAATCGTTAATAATTTTTTTTTATGTCTCCACTTTTTAAATTTTTGCTATGAAATTCTAAAAACAAAATATAAAAACAAGTCACCAAATATGAGTTTCAAAATTGTTCTCAAAATTTTAGTTTTTGAATATATATGGGTTTATTAATTAATTAGGAATTTATTGATTATGGAAGATATAAATAGGACAAATTAGACTTCACTTGAGAATAGAAAACTCATTTACTAAAATGAAGTCTAATAATTTCATATTTTATGGAAATAGAAGAAAATTTCAAGAAAAGACAAATTATATTAAATAATAGCTTGAAAAAGACAACACTGAAAATAATATTGATCATGGTGAGATGACCTCAATGGCTTCTATATGAAGTATTAATTACTTTTCATTCAAGTAAGGCCCATAAACAATTGTTCCAACTTCTTGATAATTTTAATTGTAAAATCCATTTATTTATTTTAGTACAAAATGCTTTAATTTACCACAATGCCTCTCTATGATATTTTTGTCTTTGATAATGTTGATGTACTTTTCTGTAGTTTGCTAGTATTGATGCCTCTACCACATTCTTAGGAAATTTTTTTAATCATTAGTTGACTTGTTATTAGGAATTTAATAAGCTAGGTAAAAATAGATTAAATTTTTCACTCTTTAATATTTTCATATTTATTGATTTTAATCATTTTTTGACACATTAAACATAAAATTATAATATATAATAAATAGTGTACAACAATAAATTAAATAAAAACATAAATATATAATAAACAAAAACGAAAATATTATCCCACAAATAATATATTTGATGATTTTAAATATTAACTATAATACTATATTTGATAATTTAAGGTTTCAGTTTAAAAATTAAAATTTATTATTTAGAGGTTTGTAGTATAATATTTTTTTATATTAATGCTAAATAAAATAAATATTTATTTTGTAAATGTTATCACATGTAAAAAATATCTATTTCTTGAATTTGAATTAGAGTGATTACATCATTGCATTTAAAATTCTTTTAAATTTAGTCAGAGAAAAAAGAGTGGAAAAGGGAAAGAAAATCTAAAAAATAGTTTTTAAAATGGTTATTTGATTAAAAGGATGAAATTATCCTTATTTGCAAAACTAACCCTTCACTTTTTTTTACCCTAAAAATACCCATTTTGAACAAAAATGCCCTCATATTTTTCTTACAAAATAATCATTTCCTTTAAAATACACATGTGAATAATTAAAATATTGAAGGGTATTTATGTAAAAAAATAAGTTACTTTTCAAGTTAAAAAAATAAGAGATATTAGTTTAACAAATTTGAGATCTTTTCATACCTTTTAATCAATGAATCCTTTTTAAAACCATTATATATATATATATATATATATATATATATATATATATATAAATCATTGAAAAAGTTCCCTTTTTATTAGGCAATCTTAATCAATATAATATTTAGTTGAATTTATTAATTAAGACATATCCAAATATGATTAGTTACATTGACCAAAAAACATAGAAAAAGAAATAAAAAAGTCAATTAATTGAAACTAAACCATCAATATTTATATTATGTGTGCAC
Source organism: Vitis rotundifolia (assembly GCA_030254885.1). NCBI lineage: Eukaryota > Viridiplantae > Streptophyta > Magnoliopsida > Vitales > Vitaceae > Vitis > Vitis rotundifolia. The sequence continues at coordinate 20,689,198 of CM058159.1, read as the reverse complement.
TTGAGGAACAATAGGAAGAAAAACAGAACCTCTTTGAAATAATCTTGAGAACCAGATTCTAAATCAAATATAAATTGACTTTTATGAGTAACACTAGTGATTTTGGTGAATTTTGACTATAAATAAAATAAATTTTAAAATTAAAATTTCTTGTATGGTTTAAATATATGGAATTATTATAATATTTCTTTTTTTATTTTATTTTTGTTTTTTTGTTTTTTTTGCGCATTGTATGCCAAAATAATAACTTGGATTGGTTTGGAATAAAACTAATTAGTTTTGAAAGTTGATAAATAGAAGACTTGTTTCATTTTTTTCCTTTGAGTGAACATTTATTGGTTGACTTCTCTTATATAAATTTGTGTATTTTTTTTTATAAAAGAAGTGTATATAGTAAAAAATCTATTTTTGTTTCTTTGAATTAATTTACTCATAAATATTAAATCAATTTAATGATATAATTATGCTATATGCCCTTAATTTGCAGAGCCATATATAGTTGGACACATTTACAAAGATAATATAACATTTTAATGAGCTCATATTTGGATTAATTTTCTCAAAATTGTATTAGTTTGAATTGTTATTGTAACAAAGATTAGATATTGGTAAATTACTAAAAATAAAGTATGACTTAATGACCTAATTATATATTTAGATGGTGATTGATGGTATAGAAAAAACTAATATGAAGCTATTATTTCAGCATGATTTGTGTTGTTTTAATTTGTAGGTTTTGTTTCACAATCCAAATATGAAATTTATTAAGTTAATGTATACATACATGGTATTAAAGAGTTAAAGTTAGGATATTTTTGGATCAAATTCTATTAAAATTTGTATTTAATTTTTTACATTATTAGATTCAAATTCTCCGAAGTATGCCTTTTTATTTTAAATTCTCTCTTTCATGTGTCTCGAAATATGGCTCAAGTTGATTCAATATCTTAATAGTTCATATTTTAATTTCTCAACGGTGGCCCTCAAGTTGGTCGTGGCTTTAGTGATGGCTATGGCATTAGTATCCCTGATTGGCAACATCATGATCATCACTCCTGCTCCACCCTCACCCCCACCACCAGTACTACTTCTACAATCACAATTGTGTTTGCATTCGTAATAGTGATGATCTCTACTATCATGATGGTGGCCATTACTACCATCATGATTATTGTGGTGATCACCATGATCATGATTGTGGTGACCACCACGATCATGATTATGGTGACCACCACGATCATGATTATGGTGGTGACTACCACAATCATGATTATGGTGACCACCATGATCATGATTGTGGCAACCACCATGATCATGATTACGATGGTGACTATGGTGACCACCATGATCATGATTGTGGTGGTGGTTGTGGTGATTACCACCATGATTATGGCAATAACCATCGTTGTCGTTGTTGCTGCCACCACCACCACCTACTCGGATGAAGTATGTTGCCATTTTCTTTCTATGTTATAACTTTACAAGACTAGGATATATTTATAGACTACTAATGCAATATTTTATAAAATCATGTTAGTGAAAATTTTAAAATTTTCTTAAGATTATTATACAAATTTGTACTCTTCAATTCTATGAAAACAAGAATAATCATTTTTAATCATGTTGAAGTTTCTAATTACATTCTCATGTCATGTTCATATATTTGGTAATATTCTTAGTGCATCCCTACCTTGTTGAACTTGACATATCTTTCAAATTCCTTTGATGTCATTACAAAAAACAATATTTTATTTAGTGACTTTATTAATTTTTAGTTTGATAATTTTTTAAGCTATATTCAAATATGATAAGGTAGATTTGAGAGCGATAATGAAGCAATGCATTAATTAAGGTATACTAAAAATGATCAGGTTGATGTGATTAGGTAAACCAACTAAAAAATAAAAAATGGTATAAGAGTCAACTCATTGAAGTCAACTAACCCTATTTATATTCAATTTGTACTTAATGAAAAATAATAGGAGAAGAAAACCCATATAAAATTACCTTGAGAATGTCACACTCTAAGGTCTAAAACCTTGGTTTAACACAATATCAAGGATGAACTTAAAATTTTAGAACTTACTATGAAATAAAGAAGGAGTTATAATATTTGTGATTAAATTTTTTCATTTAGATCTCTTTAAAACATAACTTTTTGGGTTAGAAAACTTCAATTTTGTCCTATGTATTGATTTAACTTTACTAAAATTTCACAAAGTCTGAGAAATATACCATTTTTTAAAAGTTCCTCATTTTTAGATAAAAGTTGAAGATTTTATTGTTTTCTTATTGGTAGAATTAAAAATAATTTTTTTGAGATTTCTATCTTTGATAGCTTTTCTTGTGCAAACTATTTTCAAAATTTTTTTAATGTGATTTATTATTTTATATTAAAATTATAAAACATAATTTTGATTTACTTGGAATTTGCTTTTGAAGGCATTTTTTTTTATTGAAATCAAATAGGTTGTATCTGTTATTTATGTTGTAAACTTAAAGTAGATGAAACATTTACTTTAAGTTTACAATGTTAATACCAAGTTGAAATTGTCTAAGCAAGGTTAGGAAAAGCCTGTTAGATGGAGGTAGCCAGGGAAAAACAAGGGGTAGCTGTACATAAGCATTGGAGTAAGTTTGCATAAGGTTTGTTTGTGCAAGTTTAGGAGGACCTTACACAGGTTCAGGTGTTGCATAAGCTTAGGGTGTTTGTGATAAATTATCTAAATATACTCATAACAATCCTTCAATAGCAATTAGATCATAAGCGGAATTGAAAATAGATTTAAAACGTACCTCCCATTACTGCCATTCTTACAGGTTAAAAAAATAATGTTTTTTTTTTCTTCGGATTTATGGTGCTTCTAAACCTTTCTCAACCTCTTCCAGATGGTGTTTTTAAGACTGAAAGAGATTGAAGGCTTAGGGAACTATACCCGTCAGTGTTTTGCTCTTTTTTAAAGACTCTTTTCATCACCAAGTCTGCTTCAAGCGTGCACAGAACATGAGGCAATGATGCGAACGTGGTTCTGAATGTTAATCCTCGCTCCTAAATTGATTGAATGAATATGGACCACATTCGAAATCATGTCTTCATTTTGTTATCGAAGATCCAGGAGAAACAAAATACAAACATCTCCCACTTGGTCTGTATATTCCATCATTCACCATAGCAAGAAACAAAACACATTAATCATGACGATAGGTCCTCTAAAACCGAGTATTATCTTCCATGTATCACAATGCATCATGTCTCTTAAACATTAGCCCATATAACTTAATGAATAAACCCTATGTTTATTCTAGGTCTAAACATTAATGATATTTCTCAATAAATGAATAAAAGTGTACACAAAGAAAATCAAATATTAGAAAACATCACAAATAGAGTTTAATTGAAAATAACATTCGTTCTTATAACGAAAATCACACAAAGGCACCATCGGCTAACATAAAGACATCCTGAAGTTGATTTTCGCAAATCAATGCAGCCAACGTAGTTCGAATCATAGTAGCCAATCACTTCCAAATTATCAATCCGTCTATACATAAGCATGTAGTCTTTGGTCCCCCGAAGAAACCTCATCACCTTCTTTGCAGCTTTCTAATGGTCTATCAACAGTAAATGCAATGTTAGGTTTTATGCAAACCTGAGCATACATCAAGCTTCAACAGCAGAAGCATAAATAATGTTCTTCATTTGTTCCCACTTAAGATCATTCTTCGAGCACTGGTCCAAATTGAACCTATCGCCCTTCACAATGGGAACTATATTTGGTGAACAATCCTTCATCTGAAATCTTTCTAAAACCTTGTTGATATAGGTCTCTTAAGACAGACCCAAAAGACCTCGAAATTTGTCTCTATGTATCTTAATGCCAATGACATAAGTTGCATCACCCATACCCTTCGTGTCAAAGTTTTTAGAGAGAAATTGTTTCACCTCATGTAGCAAACCCTTATCATTGGTTGCAAGTAAAATGTCATCCACATATAGAATAAGGAAACAAATCTTACTCCCATTGACTTTTTGATATATACGTTGATCTATAATGTTATCCACAAAACCAAATGAAAAGATAACATCGTGAAACTTCAAATACCATTGACAGGATGCTTGTTTCAATCTATATATGGATTTCTTAAGCTTATATACCAGATGCTTACCACTACTAGAAGAAAATTCTTCTAGTTGTTTCATGTAAACCTCTTTCTTTATATTTCCATTGAGAAAGGTCGTTTTCACATCCATTTGTTGCAACTCTAAGTCAAAATGTGCAACTAATGTTATAATGATACGAAGAGAATCGTTCTTAGATATAGGAGAAAAAGTCTCCTTGTAGTCAATTTATTCATTTTGAGTGAATCCTTTAGCAACGAGTCTTGCTTTATATCTTTCAATGTTGCCCAATGAATCCTTCTTTGTCTTGAAGACCCATTTATAACCAATGACTTTGCACCATCAGGCAACTCAACAAGATTCCAAACTCCATTAGATGCCATAGAATTCATCTCATCTTTCATAATATCATACCATAAATTTGACTCTTTGCAACTTATGGCCTGTGAAAACGTTTCAGGATCATTTTTGGCTCCAATGTTGTAGTCCGATTTTTGTAGATAACAACATAATCACTAGGTATTACTGTTTTTCTTGCTTTGGTAGATTTCCTTAATTTTGTATCAACATTTTCCTAAGGATCATGTTGCTCAACTAGTTGTTCAACAATTTTTGGTGAATCTTGAACAACTTAATCTATTGGATTGTCATCAACAGTTTGTGGAACTTCAATGATTGGTTGTCCATCACATGTTTGAACTTGAGGGGCGTTATGAATGATAATCAATGTATGACTTGAAGTGGAAGGTTGAACATCAATATGATCTCTTTCAGAACTAATGTCATGAAATTGATCGCTCTCACTAATTAAGTCATTCTCAAGAAACTTAGCATTTCTTGACTCCAAAATCTTAGTGTTGTGAGATGGACAGTAGAATCTATACTTTTTAAACCTTTCGACCTATCTAATGAAATATGCACTAATGGTCCTTGGGTCTCGTTTCTTATCTTGTGGGTTGTAAACTCTTACTTCAGACAGGCATCCCCAAACACGTATATGTGGCAAACTCGGTTTCCAACATTTTCATAATTCAAATGGCGTCTTGGGGACAACCTTTTTTGGAACTCGATTTAATATATACACTGCCATTTTAAGAGCTTTAGTCTACAAAGATTTAGGAAGCCTGGAGTTGCTATGCATGCTCTTAACCATGTCTATTAATGTTCAATTTCTTCTTTTAGTCACACCATTTTGGTATGGGGAACCAAGCATGGTGTATTGAGCAACTATCCCATGTTCTTGAAGAAACTTCGCAAATGGACTAGGTGCTTGTCCATCCTCAGTGTATCTACCATAATATTCTCCACCTCTGTCCGTTCTCATGATTTTTATTTGCTTTCCGCATTGTTTTTCTACTTCAACCTTAAAAACTTTAAAGGCACCCAGTGCTTCATTCTTATTATGAAGCAAGTAGATATACATGTATCATGAGCAATTATCTATGAAGGAGATGAAGTATTTTGGACCATATGCATCCATGTCTGGACAACAAATATCTGAATGTATGATTTCTAATATGTCTGTGTTCCTATTGGCACCCTTTTTAGATTTGTTGGTCTGCTTTCCTCTAATGCAGTCAACATAAGTGTCAAAATCAGTAAAATCTAAAGTACTGAGTACTCCATTATTTACTAATCTCTTAATTCTCTATATGGAGATATATCCCAATCTTCGATGCCACAACATAGAGGAATCTTCATTCATAACACATCGTTTTGTACCAATGAAAACATGCATAGCATTATTAGTGGTATCATTTTGCAAATTGATAGAGAAAAGACCATCAGACATTTCCAACAAGATTAGATTTATAAAATAAACTAAAAGATGTCTCATAAAAACTAAAGGAATAACTCAAAAGTACAACTCTTGAAGCTGAAATCAAATTCTTAGAAAAACTTGGAACATAAAATGTCTTTTCTAAATTCAAAATAAAACCGCTACTTAAAACTAAACTACATGTTCCAACAACCTCCACATGTGAACGCATCTTGTTTCCTGAATAAATGCATTGCTCACTTGACATTGGCTTCCTTAGGTTTCGCATACCTTGCAAGGTATTCGAAACATGGATTGTAGAACTAGAATCAATCCACCATATGTTATAAATAACATCAACCATATTAGATTCATAACAAATAAATGAGATTGGTTTACCTTTCTTCTCTAGCCATTTCTGGAATTTGGTGCAACCCTTCTTCATATGTCCTTTCTTCTTGTAGAAGAAACACCTATTGGCCTTCTTCCACCTTGGGACGGTATTTTACCTTTACCTTTCTTTTTGGTCTGATTCTGATCCTTTCCTTCCATTATCATTAATGCACTCTCACCCAATTCCATTTTCAACATTCCCTCATCCTAAACACACATGGTCAGAAGCTCATCAATTGTCCACTTATCCTTGTGTGTGTTGTAGGAGATTTTGAAGGGTCCATATTGTTGTGGAAAAGTGTTCAAAATATAGTGCACAAGGAAGGAGTCAAACATTTCAACCTCAATTGTCTTCAATTGTGCCGCAATGTCCTCATATGCATTATGTGGTCTCGTACACGACTCACATCAGTGAGCCTTATGGATGAAAACTTCATTATCAGGGTGCTGGTAAGTGCCTTATCTAAAGTCACAAATTGCTTATCAATAGCCTTCAATAATGCCTTGACATTGTCGTGCATTTTATATTAGAGAAATTTGCAGGTTGCATGACAGCACAAAAATTAAACATACATGCTTATAATTCAAAATTATGAATTTAGTAACATAAAACTTGCTTGTGGGCTAAAGTTCTAATTCAATTAGATCTATGTAAAACCTTATGATAAAATAAACTATCAAATTATGTTCCCTTTCCTAATTCCTGTGGGTAATTAAGAAATATAATTTGATATTCCATCCTAATTAATCATACAAATATAATAAAAAATTCGTGTGGGATAAAATTTTATTATATCAAATATAATTAATTACCCGTAATGCCATTTTTCTACATGTGATCCTAAAACACTTAATATATAATTTTGCATAATTAAAGATGTTGTGGCTACTCCTTAATTAATTAAAATTATATGGATTACTTAACATTTAATTAATTCACAAGAAAAGCTTATATAAATTGCATGAAACCATAAGCAATATGTACACAAAACTCAATATCAATGTACTAATATTATTCAACTCAATATTGCATGCATAATAAAACAATAAATCATACAAAAAATTATGAAATAAATATCTAAAATTAAATCCATAAAGAGCCTTTAAGAATCAATTTAATGAGCAAAATTATTTAACTTAATGTTGTATGCAAAATAAACCATATATAAAATAATAATAATAATAATTTAGCACATAAAATATCCATAAATAAATCCATAAATTAAAAGATCTTAAAATTATGGATATCCATAAATTAAAACATTTTAAAACACTAAATTTTATGAATTTCCAAAATTTTTGAAAAAAGCTACTGGAAAGAGTAGAACTTAGGCAGCGGCTGGAGAAAGGCAAGGCTGAGACCAATTAGGCTGCTGCAACTTTTCTTATTTCTTTTTACTTATTTCTACCTTCTTTACATTCAAAATGACATGCCCCATATACTCTTCTCTTACCTTCAATCGGGTCAGTTTGACCTGTTTGCGACTCGAAATAAAACCCAACGGTTTCCATGTATTCCAAATACTAGATTGATGATTTTAAACACTAAAATGTTAGAAATCCCATCTCCTAATGATTTCTAACCATATTTTTCATCAAAAACTTCTAAAAACCATAAACTCCAAAATGCCAAAACTCACTATATTTTTTATTAAAAAATGCAGATTGTAAAAATGAACAAGGCAGAAGCATACAAGCTTTGATACCAACTGTTTGTGATAAATTATCTAAACATGCTCATAACAATCCTTAAATAGCAATTAGATCATAAGCGAAATTGAAAATAGATCGAAAACGTACATCCCATTATTGCCATTCTTACATGTTAAAAAAACAATGTTTTTTTTTTTTTTTTTTCCAAATTTCTGGTGCTTTTAAACCTTTCTCAACCTCTTCTAGATGGTGTTTTTAAGATTGAAAGAGATTGAAGGCTTAGGGAACACTACCTGTTAGTGTTCTGCCCTTTTTTAAAGACTATTTCCATCACCAAGTTTGCTTCAAGCGTGCAAGGAACATGGGGTAGTAGTGCAAACGTGGTTTTGAAAGTTAATCCTCGCTCCTAAATTGATGGAATGAATGTGGACCACATTCCAAATCACGTCTTCGGTTAGTTACCAAAGATCCAGGAGAAACAAAATCCCAACATAGGGGCTACACAAGTTTAACTTACCAAGGGGTTTGCATCAGGAAAAAATGGCTTAGGGCTATGCAAGTTTAGCTTGCTTAGACTTGCTCATGACCTTGCATGGAACCCAATTTTATATAAGTTAATTTTTCTCTTTATTTTCAAGACCAAATTCATTTCTTCTTCATCCTACATATAGTTTGGAACTAATTTATTGAAGATTTAGGCTTCCTTTAAAACATTAAAATTGTTTGTCATAATCACAATTTGATATTTTGATGTTTTATCAAATAAAGTCTTTTAAGATTGATAAGGGAAAACTACTTCTCCACTATATGTTCTACAAATACCCACTTTCTTCTTTATGAATTAATTTTTAGAGATTAGATTATGAATTTCAATCATGTTTCCATCTCCCCTTAATCAAAGTATCGTTGTATTATCAAAATGTCAAACTTTTTTCTTCCATAATTCACATATTCATTACACAAAAGTTTATGATGCTTGCCTAACATCGCTTATGCCCTATTTAAATTACCTCGCTCCTGCAAAACAAACCTAGTACCTATTCTTATCATATTACAATATACAAGTGAGGCATACATAACAACAAACACCTAAAAATCAAAAGCCTTCATGCTACAATTTAAGCATCCAAGTTTGCAGCACTTGATGTTTTCTTTGCTGAATTCGAAAAGGAAATGTTTTGCAAAGACAAGATATACAACTCAATAGAGAAGAATTTGCTTATAAAAATCAAATCTATAAATCACCATTTCAAGGCCTTTAGAAACACCACATAAGAATTCATTTAGAAGCATGTAAAATTGCCAAAGTATACATTTATTTTCACAACTATCAGATTTTCAGCTTACCATATCCTTTCATAAGACTTTTCCATACCTTTCTTAGTAGTTTATTAGTTGCTTGTAGCCTTTAATACTAATATTTTAAGGAGTCTCGCCTAAGAACATTCATCTATTCCTTTTGTTATATATATATTCAAACATTGATCTTCCTGAGGTTTTTTTTTTTTTTTGGTCTTTCACCCTTAGATACTTTACCTTTCTTTTTTTGTGGACTCACTTATGGATCGTTCTCCACCATTATTTCTCAATGCCTTAAGCACCTTTTCATGTTACTCATGTTGCAAACTAGAGTTAGTTCCGTATCCAATAATTCATATCTCAATAAAGAACATATCTTAACCAGGAGAAATTTCTCTTTGTTCATATATAACTTGTCAATCTAGTTGTTGAATAAACTAAAGAAAAATCCTGTCAATATATTGCTATGTCATATCATATTTCTATTTCTTTTAAGTATTTTTCAAAAAAACAATATTGACTTAACTACTACAAGTATAATCTTCAATGAATTGCAGAAATGTGACCACCTACGTAAGGCTGATATCTGCCCAGTACCACCGCGAAGAAATTATGTATTCAAAATTAGTAACGTTTCTAAAACTTTAGATAGAACCACTACAAAGAAAATATGTAGATTTTCTACCATGTAGCATGTAGCACATCAAATCATGAGTGAAATCTTCACTCAAGGTTTTAGAAACACTATGATTTCTTTGCAGTGAGTCTGGGCAGACACAAGCCTATAGTATTTGGTTATCTTTGTCATTGAAGTAAATATAATTGCCTAAGTTAATTCAACAATTGAATATAGCAAATCAAGAATAAAAATTCCAATAAGTATGATTATTTATGACTAGTAGCATGAGGCTATGTAACTGCCATTGGTAAGTCACTTCAACTCCAACACTACAATAGCATAAAGGTGATTTTGGCTAAGCACACAAACTAATATCATCATACAATAAAAAAAAAATCAAATAATTAATAAATTTAGTACTTATTTACAAATAGTAGATACTCTATGTGTAGATCCAGAACAAAACATTGGCTTAGTACTCTATAGAACTAAGATAGGAAAGAAAGATGGATTGTAAGAAAATGGGTACGAAAGTTATTTAGGCTTCAATAGAAGAAACTTCATTTTATCGAGTTCAATTTAGTTTATTGTGGAGAAGCTCACTTTTATATATTAATTTGAATTGTCATTTATGAAATTATAGGCCAAGGGATAAAATAGTACATTATTACAGTTATAAAACGAAAAATCCTTTTGTTATTGAGTACTCCACCATCATGGTTAGTATTCACAAAACCTAAAAAAAAAATAATAATAAAAATAAAAATTGTTGGCAACATCATATTGAATATACACTTACATGAATGAATGTAATATATAAGGTTATATGAGAAAATTCACTTGAGATTTTTTAGAGCCTATAAATAATGCTAATTACTGTAAAATGAGACTAACAAATAACTAATGAATAAATATCAAAATTTTCACATATTTTATCATTTCCATTGGTGAGACTTCATTATTTCTATTTAGAGGACTCTTAGAAGGCCTTAGTAAGACTCCAAGTTTTTCTTATTGCTTCTTCGTTAATTCTGGACTCTTTTGGACTCTTAGTTGAGTAATAATACTACTCCATTACATATTAAGTATCTCAATTACATGACAAGGCTCCACATTGGAGTAGTAACAATGTCTTTTCTCCAACTTCAACAATCTCTACAATTTTATGGGTTTTTTTTGTTTGTTTTTGTTTTTTTTTTTTTTATGCATTTGGAATAGACATTATCAAAATAAACTAAATAAGACACTCATATGTCATTTAATAAAAAAAAATTCTAATTATTATATGAAAAAAAAAAATCTTAAGTGCATAATAAATGAGTAAGATATTATTTCTTCATACATGAAGCAGTGAGCACAACACGAAGAAGAAAAAGAGAGGAGTTACAATGTGCATAACAAATGAAAAAGGAAAGATGATGCATGAAGAGAAAAAAGATAGGATTTTGAACTACTACTGATAGATATAAATGTTTGAAATGTATTCTAGTCCTTTCAAAGTAAATTTTAGTTAGTTTTGAGGTGTTCAAACTTGTATGGTTAGATGTCTTCATTGGCTCTCAAAAGTGATTTTTTGAAAAATAAATAAATAAAAACCATAAAGAATAGGGGTTTGTGAAGGAAAAAAAAATGAATAAGTTATAACATATAACTAGTATAGATACCTAGGTCAAGGCAAAAGCATCAAGGAAGATAGTGTTATATTAACCTATTATTCATAATCTAAGGTGATTATCATGGCCTCCATTTTCCTCCAGTTCAAGACCTCGTTATAGTGAGGTAGATATAAGTAACAACTTGGATAATTTTTAAGTCTCCTAATTCTATGAAAGGTGTATGAGCCTAAATTTTTAAATCATTTTTCTTTGCCTTTTACCCAAAACTCTTTTTTAAATCATTGTTCTTTCCCTTTTACCCAAAACTCTTAAGTATGTTTGGCTTTTCATTCCAAGTTATCAATGGAGATCTACATCATCTCAGGTGTTAAGGCGAGATTCATTAAAGCATACGAGGTATTGCATTACGAACATGGATTACAATATAGGTTCTAGAGAGTAAGTTTAAAGGTAGCATCTACTAAGTAATTATCTTCGCACATTACGAACATGTACTACTTCTCAAATATATAGTGGATTATTGATTTGAGGTCTTTGAATTGATGGTTTTTTATCTTCGCACATTATTTGGAGGTTTTCCATGTAAAACTTCATGTGTCTTGTATTGAATGTCTATAAGGTTTCATAAATAAAAAAGTGATTATTATAGGATTAAAAATAAATAATTTTTTGAACTAAAAATTTTAAACACCTTTTCATTCCCATTAGATATTCCATAAACAAGATTTACAAACTTTTACTTTCATAAATAGATTTTACAATCAGTTGGATAGGAAAAAATAATTTTCAAAACAAACTAATAGGAAATTAACAAAATGAAGCAATTTGAGATTATAATGGTACATAATGAAAAAAAAATTTAAAAAAAAATGATAGAAACCTTGAGGAAATCTACAAATCAAGTTCTAATAGCTTTTAGTTAATTAATAAAAGTAACTACAGTAGACTTTCTTTTTAGAGCAATTGAATTCTTAAGATAATATAGTAGCTATTAAATTATTTAAAACCTAGGTTGATCCACAACTATTACTGCAAAAAAAAAAAAAAAAAAAAAAAAATCACAATAAACAAGAGAAACCAAAGATTTGAATGAAGAACTTTGTTCATTGCAAAACTCATAGATTTATAAATCCATGGAATCTTACTAAGATGAGAAAAAAAACAAAAAAAAAAAACCCTAAAAGTTTATAGAAAAGAATCATACCTGTAACCTAAGGAAGAACTTGATTTGAAGGAAAACATTCATTTTTGTTCTTTACCAAAACCTCGTAGCTAGGTTTGCAAATCCATGGGCAAACCTAAATAAGAAGGATTCAAAAAAAATCTTAAAAATGCAAGTCATAATAAAAAATAAAAAACAAGAAAAATATAGGAGAAGATTAAGATTTGTACAAAAAACACATGTGCACTTTTCTTCTTTACATAAACATCATAGATCTATAAGAAACATTCAAAACAAAACCCCAAAAAATCATAAAAAAGAGAACCACAAATGCAACCAAAGGAACTTGATTTCAATGAAAATATCTACCTTTGCTCTTCAGAAACACCTTGAAGCAGGATTAATAGATCCATGGACAAATTCTTAATAAAAAAGCATCCAAAATATGACTTTAAATATTCATAGAAAAAGAATCTTACATACAACCTTAGGAGAAGTCTTATGATCCAAGGAAAAGCTGCAAAATTGAGAGAACAAATTTTCTTATTGAGATTATATTTTCATGTCTTTCCTTTACATTCTCCTTATTTTATATAGGAAATTAAATAAAAATAGAAATGAAAGATTATGGATTTTAGGGATCTTAGGTAATCTAAATAAAAACCAAATAGAAGTAGAAACCGAATAGAAATAGAAAATAAAGATTGAAGGATCCTAGGGATCCTTTGTTCCAGTTGTGACAAAATGCTAAGAATCTTGTTGAAAAGAGAGTTTCTTATATCAAGGCATGTTGATGTTGCTAAAGAAATGTAGGGGCCATAGAAAAGGGTTTCCTTATGTGGATAGCTAGGGTTTTAATATAAATTAAAGAGTCTTTTTATACAGGGGTCTATCTTGTTGTTCTTTAAGAAACATTAAAAATACATTTTCTTGGTATTTTCTTTCCTCTTTTTATTTGTTTTAGGGTAATGAAAATGTAGCAAATTTGTGAATGATGGATCTTAAACCAAATAAGGAATAGCGAGTAATAAACAAATTCTTGTTATGAAAGCATTAAGTAAAATAAATCTTATAAAACATATGGCCAATAGTATCAAACATCATCTCAATATGAAATGATCGATGAACTAAAATGGAGATGATTTTAGTATCATATATATATATGTGTGTGTGAGAGAGAGAGAGAGATTAAAACATGCATGATAAATTTCATATCAAATAGATAATTTTAATAAATTAGTAAGTTATAACACAAAGATTAATTAAGATAAAAATGAATTTTGTACTAATTTTTACCAATATTAAAAAGTAGGTTCTAATCATTAAAATTGATTAAAATGGAAAATTTAAATTTGTAGTAAATTTAGGGTTATAATAAAAATATCAAGAAATGTACATCTTATTATTTCATTAAGTGCAAAGTTGCACTTGATAAATTTTATATTAATACCCTAATTGTAATAAATAAATTCCTAAAAAAAACATTAAGTAACAGAGAGAGGACTAAAGATTACTAAGATTTTATAGAACATCTTTCAATAAAATTTACAAACCAATAGCTTTGGCCATAAGAGATATGGGAAATTGGTATTTGCTTATGCAAAAAATTCAAATAGACATTTATATCCATATGAATATTATCAAATGAACAAAATTGTTTATTTATTTATTTTTATCTCAAAACTTATCAATATTAAAAAAAAAACTTCCAAAAATAGAAAACCAAACTAAAATATCTTTCTTCTGCAATGGCTTTTGTTATATTAGAAGTATATTATATTTTCTTGAGATTAAACCATTGTGGGAAAATAAACTTGGGATAATTGATTAACAAAGACAAAATAGACATGAAATTGCAAATCTAACCTCCCACTTTTTTTACCCAAAAAATACTCATTTTGGACAAGAATGCCATCACTTTTTTCTTGCAAAAATAACTTTTTTTAAAAAAAAAAACACACATAAATAATGAAAATGATGAAAAGTATTAATGCAAAAAATGAGCTACTCTTCAAGTTCAAAAATAAAAAATGTTAGTTTTAAAAAATTGGGATCTTTTCATCTTTTTAATCAATTAATCCAATAAAATTTTACCATTTAAGTTTTATTTTATTTTATAAGAGAAGTGGAAATTTGGAAAATCCCACAAGATATTTTTATAATAAATATGACAAATGGTCATTGTTATGCAAATATTATGAGATATAAATTTTATCCTACAGCGAATAATGATAATATTTTTCTATAAAAATGTTATGTAGTACTAAACCATTGTTAATCGTAATAAATATGTTCTTAATATCAAAGCATAAAACATGTGTGAGTGTGTATCTTGTGAAAAAGAGAGACCCTTTAGTTAAACTTTTTGTTACTTATTTTATTTAGTCCAAGATAGCAACAATATAAGGAAAACCTTTACAGAGAAAATGAGGGTTTTACCAAATTTTTCTTCCTTTTCAATTTAGAGTATGTTTGATGGTAATTTTAGAAAGTGTTTCTAACTTTTTTAATAGTTGAAAAATTTTACCTTTCAAGTATTAGAAATGTTAAAAATACTTTCTGAAATCACTGTCAAATGCACTTTTAGAGTACGTTTTGCAGTGATATTAGGAAGTATTTCTAATCTTTTTAATACTTGAAAGATAAAAATTTTGAAGTGTTAAAAATGTTAAAAACACTTCGTAAAATCACTACCAAACATACTCTTAATTGACTATAGGAACTATTTAAAGGAATTATTAGTTGTTATACAAAGTTGTTAATACAAAAGTTTGGCCATGATTTCTCCTTTGACTTGTACATCATATTTTTTGTAATTCCTTGATTTGTTTCTTGTAATCTACTCCACTATTTCAAATTGATTCTCTTTATTTTCCTATTTGAAGTATGCTTAATTTTATTAAACATTGAATAAATATGCACACATACACAAACATGCATACAAAGTTAGTAGGGATGTTGTTCCCTTTTCTTAGGTTCACTACTTTTATATGGCAGAAAAACAATCCTGCAACTTTAATTATTCAACCACAATGTTTTCATTAAACTAGATTGACAAGATTATCTCTTGTAAATATCCTAGATGCTACTGATTATTATGAAGCTTTCTTCTAAAACAGAACCTCCCTACTTGCTATGAAGTTCACCAAATTCAGTTACCAACCATTGTACTTTTTTTATTTTAAGTGGCAACTCAAAGGAGTCTCATTCAAGGGAAGATAAAAAGGAGTAGAAACTTAGAAATTTTTAAGTTTTCTAATCTTTGAACTTCAAGTGGAGGTAGATGGAGGTTGCCGGTAGAGCACACAGGTAAACAAGCAGCTCTCTGACTTAAAGCAGCTGTTATATGTCTTATCGTTATACAAATAACCTTAAGACTATAATGTATGACTATTATTGGTTAATCATTCTCAAGCACACAAAGAGCAACTAATGCAGACTTAGGATATATTACCCTTTTTTTGCCCCAAATTTCTATTACTAGAGCCTAACTAATTGTTGTGTTTCTCCACTCATCTATCACATAATTGCTCACAACCTTCTACTGCTTCCTTATAAAAGTTCTTATTTCAATGTCTACATTACGGTAACACATTGAATCATTCTTGAATTAATTATAATAAACTAGGGTCATTACATTCTACCCTAATTAAAAGAAATTTCATCCTTGAAACTTTTAAATGAAGTTACATGAGAAAATAAAGAGCTCGGGGTATTTAATATTGGCGTGAGTCCCACAATTAGCCAGTTATGGAAATCTTAGATTTAGGAATCCCTTCACTCAAGGGTCAAACATGATTGTAGCTGTAAATATTGTATAGATGAAAAATAGCTTCCTAAAATAGTTTCTTATATCTCTATATCTTGTACTCTGTTTTATGGAATTTATTATGAAAAAAGGTTACGTTTGACATGGTATCCAAGCATGATCTTAGGTTCCCTGTTTTTTTATTAGGTAGGGGTTAAGTTTTTTGTTCGGCCTCCATGGCTGACTCCACTAGAACCATCCTTGATAATTTAACATCAAAGATGACGAAGGTCTTGTCAAGGGTCCAGACCTCTTCTGCTCCCATCACCGATTCCCCAATGGTTCCACTCAGCATTAAGTTGGATGGTTCCAACTATGGATTATGGTCCCAGGTTGTTGAGATGTACATCTCAGGAAAAGAAAAATTGGGATACATTAATGGAGACTACCCCCAACCACCAGAAACCAACCCCTCTTTTTGTAAATGGCGCACTGAGAATGCCATGGTGAAAAGCTGGTTGATCAACTCTATGGACCATTCTTTGACCGTGAACTTTATTCGCTATCCAACGGCTAAGCAGGTATGGGATTCTGCTGTCACAACATACTTTGATGGAATTGACACCTCGCAGGTATACGAGCTCAGACGTCGTGTATCTCGAATGAAATAAGCAGGCAGATCTATAGAAAAATATTATAACGATCTACAGGGTTTGTAGTGAGAGATCAATTTTCTTCAACCAAATCTGATGGCATGTGCAATTGACATACAAAACTACCACTCCATTTTACAGGAGGAGCTAGTATACACTTTTCTTGATGGTCTAGATGACCGATTGGATCATGTTCGGAGCGATGTTCTTCGCCTAAAACCTTTCCCTTCAATTGAGCAAGCTTATGCTCACATTCGAAGGGAAGATCTCCGACAATCTGTGATGGTATCGAGAGCGGAAGTAGTGGCTAGTGATGCTGTTATGGCCATCAAAGGAGTGAAATCTGTCCACTCACAAACTTTGCTAAAGTCTGGGTCTTCCTCATGATCCAAAGGTCACTTATATAGGAATAAATGCACTCATTATGGGAGTACAAAACATACTCGGGAAACCTGTTTCAAATTGCATGGCTACCTAGACTAGTGGCACGAATTACAAGCCTGAAAGAAACGAGATGCTCTTGCAATTGAAGACGTCTTGGGTATAGCAGTGGTGGCCACGGTTGAATCTCAACTATCCTTTATTCCCATGGCTGAACCTACTACCTCAACCCCAGATCAAGGTAATTGTGGTCAAGTTTTTTGCATCTCTACTACTCGGAATGATGGTGCCTGGATTATCTATTCCGGAGCAACGGATCATATGACATTTGATCCAAATGACTTCTCCAACACAACTCAGCCAAGGAGGACTTGCATTGCCAATGCTAATGGGACAACTTACCCAGTCACAAAGGTTGGAATCGTGCCCCTGTCTCCCTCTCTCTCTTTAGCTCACATACTTCTTGTTCCATTTCTCTCCAACAAATTGATGTTTGTGAGTGAAGTTACTGAAGAGCTTAATTGTGTTGTACTGATATACTCTACATTTTGTCTTTTTTAGGATGTTCTCAGCGAGGAGATTATTGGGCGTGGTACTAAGAGGGGGAGATTGTACTACTTGGATGACTTTAGCCCAAGCAAAGCAAATCACACGCACCATTAAACCAGTAACCACGAACGACAAATTTGGCTATGTTATAGGCGCTTGGGGCGCCCATCATTTGGCTATCTCCGACATCCACTGCCATCTTTATTTTCCCGTTTGCAGAATGTGGACTTTAAATGTGGATACATGTATTACGGCTAAAAGCCAATGAGTTTCGTATCCAGTTAGTTGGAATAAAATTAATACTCCATTCGCATTAATACACTCCGATGTGTGGGGACCATCCCTGATAACTACTTCCTCTGGTCATCGTTGGTTTGTTATTTTTGTCAACGATTGTACTCGAATGACATGGCTCTATTAGCTAAAAACCAAAGATGAAGTTTTCACCATTTTTCAAGCATTTCATGCCATGGTTCAAACTCAATTCTCTTCCAAGATAAGAATTATTCGTTCCGATAATGGTGGCGAATTCATCAACCAAAGATTTCAGGCCTATTTCCAACAACACGGCCACCTCTATGAGATCTCATGCTCTCAAACACCACAACAAAATGGTGTCGTTGAGAGGAAAAATGGGCATATTTTGGAAACATCCCATGCCCTACTCCTTGGAGCAATGGTGCCAAGTAGCCATTGGGGGGATGTTGTGGCTACTTCCGTGTACTTAATCAACTGTATGCCATCTAAGATTTTACACTTTAAAACCCCCTTACAAATCCTCTCTACTCATATATCCCTCCCTTCAATATTGATGCTTCCTCCTCGAATTTTTGGGTGTGTTGCTTTTGTCCACCTCTACAAGAATCAACGTACCAAACTGGACCCATGTGTCGTTCGATGCTTATTTTTGGGAAAATACATAAAAAAGGCTTCCAGTGCTATGACCCCACTACCAACCGAACCTATATTACCATGGATGTTACGTTTCTTGAGTTCAAGAATTTTTATCCTTCACCGGTACTCAATTCTTCCCTTCAAGGGAAGACTCAAGTAGAAGAGTCAAATTGGTTGATGGCCCCCGTGGGTGAGCATGGAACTAGAAATAAAGAGGTTGAACCGCATGAGGTACCACATGAGGTACCACCAGAGATTGAACATGTCGAATTGAGAAATGAAGAACCTAGAGATGAAGAAGCCGAGAATGAAGAACCAGAAAATACAGAGTACTCTCAGTCCCCTCACTCCTCAGTACCCGAAAAAGACCCTTCTCTTCCTAAGAATATCCTTGAGGTAAGTACTCCTACTGCACCTTTACATGCTAATATCTTGGATTCTTCTACTAGTTATGTGTTGCCTTTTAGACACAATCGTGGGAAACCACTGAACAGATACAGCCTAGATGAAGAAGTAAGCAAGTTCAAGTACCCAATTGCAAATTATGTATCTACTCAAGGTCTGTCAAAGCCGCTCAAGACTTTCACTCAAACATTATCCTCCTCCCATATTCCCAGTAGTGTTGAGAAGGCATTATCTGATCCAGAGTGGGCGCAAGCATGCAAGAAGAACTAGAAGCCTTAAAGAAAAATAATACTAGGAAGTTGGTCCCATTACTGGAAGGAAAAAAATTAGTGTGATGCAAATAGGTGTTCTCTATAAAATACAAGGCTGATGGATCAATTGACCGATACAAGGCGAGACTTGTGGCAAAGGGTTTTACCCAAATACATGGCATAGACTACTTAGAAACCTTCTCACCAACAGTTAAACTGAATACCGTTAGA
Organism: Vitis rotundifolia; assembly: GCA_030254885.1. Classification (NCBI taxonomy): domain Eukaryota; kingdom Viridiplantae; phylum Streptophyta; class Magnoliopsida; order Vitales; family Vitaceae; genus Vitis; species Vitis rotundifolia. Next base: position 20,669,465 of record CM058159.1, on the reverse strand, counting down.
GTTATTATCTCTTGCAGCAAATCTGGATTGGCCACTACATCAACTTGATGTGAAGAATGCTTTCCTTCATGGCAACCTTGATGAGGAGGTATACATGGATATTCTGCCAGGATATACAGGATCGACTAAGACCAAAATTGTTTGTAAATTGGAAAGGGCATTGTATGGGCTAAAATAGTCACCGCGAGCATGGTTTGGCCGATTTAGTTCAGCTATGAGGAAGTATGGCTATCGCCAAAGTAACTCTGACCATACTCTCTTCTTGAAACACCGACAAAGTAAGGTAACAACATTAATAGTCTATGTGGATAATATGATAATTACGGGGGATGATGGCGAGGAGATCTAGAGGCTACAAGAACAATTGTCTATTGAATTTGAAATGAAGAACTTGGGAGGGCTTAAATATTTTCTAGGAATAGAGGTGGCGAGGTCAAAAAATGACATATTCCTCTCTTAATGGAAATATGTACTAGACTTATAGACGGAAGTGGGATTACTAGAGTGTAAACCTATGGATATGCCGATTGTGCAAAATCATAGGCTTGAAGAATATTCAGACTAGGTGCCAACCGATAAGGTGAGGTATCAAAGACTAGTAGGGAAACTCATTTACTTATCTCACACTTGTCAAGACATTTCTTATGTCGTAAGTGTGGTAAGCCAATTTATGCATAATCCAAGTGAAGACCATATGGGTGTCGTAATTCGAATTCTCTGGTATCTAAAGTCATCACCAGGAAAAGGATTAATGCTCTCCAAGAACACCCATCTGAATATTGAAGGGTACATGGATGCGGACTAGGCTGGGAATATCTTGGATAGAAAGTCTACCTTAGGCTACCTTACATTCGTGGGAGGAAACTTAGTTACATGGAGGAGTAAAAAGCAGAAGGTAGTGGCATTGTCCAACGCTGAAGCTAAGTTTTGAGGCATGACAAAAGGATTGTGTGAGCTTATTTGGCTTAAAAGTTTGCTAATAGAGGTCGATTTTCCTCCTAGTTCTGCAATGAATTTATTCTATGATAACAAAGTTGCCATCGACATATCTCACAACCCAATTCAACACGACCGCACCAAGCACGTGGAGGTAAACCGACATTTCATCAAATAGAACTTGGAAAAGAAGATTATTCAGTTCCCTTTCGTTAAATCTTAAGACTAGTTGGCTAACATTCTTACCAAGGCAGTTTTTAGTGGAAACTTCAATAACTCACTTGACAAATCTAAGCATATGTCTCCCTAATGTCACTCGTATAAATACATAGATCTTCTACGAAACTTCAATGACCTTCTTTTATTGTCTACCTAACTTTTATATCTATTTTACACTACTAAGAATTGATCATGAATGACTTTAACTCTCTTCATACTCTTATAAATTAATTCAGGACCAATTATACTACTTTTTCCTACTCTTATGTAACAGACAGGTGATCTACATGACCTCTCATATAGTACTACTTCATAAGGTGTTATACCAATACTAGATTGAAAACTATTGTTATAGGTCAACTGAATTATAATGTATATTCTAATTGACCATCGGTTTGAGGATGAAATGTTGTTTTCATGCATAGCTAAGAGCCTAGAGCCTTTTTTAAGCTTTGTCAAAAAATGAAAGGTAAGGTGATATCACAATCAGATACAATGGATAAAGGAATACTAGCTAGCTAGTCTCACCATTTCTTTAACATATGATTGACTGGCAGTAGTAAAGGAGTCAATAGCATTAATGGCTAATAAGTGTGCACTTTTTGTTAGTCTATCCAAAATCATTGAAATGCAGTCTTTTTCATGAGAAGTTCTTGGTACTCTTGTAACAAATTAATCTGTAGTGATGTGATCTCCATTTTACTTCTGATAATGGTTGTAGTAAACCATCTTGTTTTTTATGTTTTGCTTTTTCATTAGAAATTTAGACATCTTTCTATGTACAATGCAACATCTTTCTTCATTCTTAGCCACCAATATTGATGATTCCAGTCATGGTACATCTTGACGCTTCTAGGATGAATGACATACTTTGTTAATCTATAAGCTTCATTAAGAATTTCATTCTTTAATTTAGCTTCATATAAAGCCTCTTTAAATATGTAATTCCCCCATTTGGATGTAAGGATCCTTCCATCTCCTCACCATTTAGTATTTTTAGCTCCATATCCTTTAATTTCCTATCCTGCTATTTAGCTTCACTAATGTAGTAGGACTAGTTGAACCACCAGATTGTAAATACATAGTCCTAAATGGCTTCATTCCACATGAAGACCATGATTGCTCAGCGCATCATACCTCTCCTATCGTTTAAGAGTTGAGCCGGAAAGCATAACATAGCATTTACACTTGCTTTTATTGGAAGATAACGCAGATTAAAATCATAATCATTCAAGTATTCCATCCATCATCTTTGCCTTCAATTCAAATCTTTTTTAGAGAAGACATACTTCAAGCTCTTGTAAACAACATGTACTCTTCAATTACTCTCCGTAGAGCTAGTGTCTCCAAAATTTAAGAGTACGTAAACACAAGTTGCAGTCAGCTCTAAATCATGTATAGGGTAATTCTGCCTATGAGTCTTTAGTTATCATGAAGCATAAACTACCACTCTTCTCAACTACATTGAGATATATTCAAGTCCACATTTGGAAGCATAACAATAAATGACCTACAATTTTTGTTGAAAATAAATGATTAAAACAGGTCTAGTAATATTTTCTTTTACTCTTCAAAGGCTCCTTCACATTCTTTACTCCAATCAAATTTTACTCTCTTCCTTATTAAATGTGTGAGTGAAGCTGCACCTTCGATAATATCTTGCCAATCCTATAAACTACAAACTTCAAAAACATTCCTTGGTATTTTTTGCTTTACTATTGCTTAATCCTTATGTTGCTGCTACAATCTCAGAAGATTTTGCTTGTTTTACATATATAGTGTAATTACATGAGTTTGTCATCTCTAGTCTACATTAGAAGCTTCTCAAGACTTTGTTCGATTCAAAAACTCGAGAAGAGCTTTAATTGAATACAAAAACAAAAATTCTTCAAACAAGTTGGGGAGGAGAATATAGAGCTTGAACAATTTTTTATCTCAACATGGCATCATTCATAGACACCCTTGTCCTCATAGACATGAACAAAATGATGTCTCTGAAAGGAAGCATAGGCATATTCTAGATCAAGCCCTTCAAATCTTGGTATGAAGAATATACAACTGTAACTTACTTGATCAATAGGTTACTTACACCAAATTAAATAATAAATCACCACGGCAAATTTTAATTCATAAGACTCCAAAATATCCATTTGAGAATTTTGGTTGAGTGTTTCCTCATCTTCGACCTTACACTAACGATAAACTACATTTAGATTTGTTTCTTACATTTTTCTAGGATATAAAATATCCTATGAGTCTTTAGTTGTCATCATGAAGCAAAGCTACTACTCTTCCCAACTGCATTGAGATATATTCAAGTCTACTTTTGGAAGCATCACAATAAATGACAAACAATTTTTCTGGAATGTAGTGAATATCACAAAGGGCACAAATGTTGTCATTCTAGTGGTCACATATATATCTCAAGACGTGTGGTCTTTAATGAATATTCTTTCCCTTTTTCCAAAAGCATGACAAATTTCTCTTTCGTTTAATGAACATTACTTTCTTTTGTTCCTTTCCTTGTTCAACAACACTCAGACCAATGTTTTTTATAGAATCATCATTATTTTGAACTCATATCTACCACTATCCCACTTACAAATCCAAGTCATCCTTCAAAATTTCCATTTGCAGACCATAGTCATCATTTTGAATTACCATAAGAAACTTCACCATATAATAGTGTCCTTTCTTGAGCAACAAGAACTGATCCCTATAGCTGATTTGGATATATCTGAACCACTATCAGCCATTTTTTCACCTCCAAATATTCATCTCTTTGTTGAGCTTGCTTCATTATCATCTCTAACTCATGCTTATTCTCCGACACGAAAAATATCTTCCACTTTTTAAAACTATCATCCCATGGTTATACATGCAAATGCATTTGCAAGAAAATCTTACTTTGCAAATTTGGCTCTTTCATCTAATACCAATCTTCCCTATCATGACACTAAGCCACATGATCATATTGATGCAATGGCCAACCCTAAGTGTTTCCAAGAAATGACAAAGGAACATGCTGCTTTTCTTCAGAATCATACTTGGGCATGGCTTCCAAGGCATTTATAAAATGTAGTCTAATGCAAATAAATGTTCAAAGTTAAAAATGCATAGGGCTTAATCAATAGGTTAATGCACTTCTAATAGCAAAGGAATTATGCCTAGGAATAGGTTTTTTATTTTACACCTTCAGTCTTGTAATGAAACTAGCTACAAAGAGTCATTCCCTCCTTAGATATTACTTACAAATGGTCTTTTTTCTCTAAATGGGTAGTTGTAGGAACAAGTCTTCATGGATCAACACCTATATTTGAAGAGATCAACAAAATTGATTTTGTGTGTCTATTGCACAAAGTAGTCTATTGTCTCAACAAGGCCCCAAAAGCTCAATTTCAAAGGTTAAGTCAAGCCTTGATTGCATGGAATTTGGTCGATATAAAATCAGATAACTCACTATTCTATTACCAATCTCACATCTTTACTCTTTTTGTCTTGGTGTATGTCAACAACATTTTGGTTAACATGAATGATAAGTAAATAACAAGCCTTGTTGAGCATTTAGATGCTTCACTGATTTGCTCTTCAATATCTCATTAATTTACATTATTTTCTTGGTATTGAAGCATAGAGAGATGAAGCTAGTTTTAAACAAAATATATCAATAATGTTCTCACAAGATCAAGAATGCATGCCCCCACTATTGACTAGCAAGTTGTTAGAAGGATTTTAGGATTTTGAAACACATAAAGAAACTTCAATTATGGTTTGTAGCTTCAGCCATTAAATCCTGATATAATAGCCTTTTCGGATATTATTGGGTTAGTGATCAAGATGACTGTGTTAGATAGTGTACAGTTATTTACTTTTCTTTTTTTCTTATTATATTATGGGTCCCACTAGCATGTATATATATATCCAATGTGTATTATTGTATTCTTCTTTAATAACAAAAATTAGGGATTCTCCATTTTCTCTCTTTTCACATGGGATCAGAGCCTAGGGAGAAAAACCTAATTATTTTCGATTTATCCGTGAATTAATTCTGGGAAACCTTTCAGTGACCGTGTTTCATTCCGGTCACCTTTTCCATCTCCTAAAGCTTTTCGGTCGACCCTCACCGCTGCTAGAAAACCCTCACCGCCGGCAACTTCTAGCGACTTTTTCCGGCGAAGTCCTTTTCTGACACCGATCATACTATCAGGTGCGCAAGAAGGAGATCTTCAAGTTTTTTCAAAGCATCGGAGGGAGAATCTCAGTCACACGTCGGCTATGCGCGTTTCTTCTCCGGTGGCCTGAACCTCAACCGCCGGCGCGTGAGGGCGCGTAGAGCACTTTCCGACAACGCGCTTCCACCTCCAGCCTCGCCTGACGTCGTCTAGCCACTCTCCATCTGTGTTTGTGCCATCCAAACCCTGCTTCCCCATTTTTTTGGCATTTCAGCCTCCGCGGGTCTTCTTTCAACCTCCTCCGGCCTCCGACGACAGCTCCCTTCCTTGGCCGAGACCTGTGTGTACCTTGGGAAGGCCTCTTCTTCATCTCCAGTCCCTTTTCTCCTTTGTTTGGGTCTCGACATACCAGGTTCTTCTTCTACAGCCATGAATCGACCTCCCTTTAGGGCTCTCTTCGATCCAAACATATTTCGTTCTCCAGGTAAGTAGATATGGCTACTAAAAGTTCTATTTTTTCCTCTGTTATATCTGGATCTCCTATGATTACTTCAGAGAAATTGGTTGGCAATGAAAATTATTTGTCTTGGTTTGCCTCTATGAAGCTTTGGTTTATGGGTCAAGTTTATGAGGATCACCTTATTACGCAGGAGGTAGATATCCCTGAGGTTGACAGAGTATAATGGAGGAAGATAGATGCACAGTTATGTAGTGTGTTATGGAAATCAGTTGATCCTAAGATTCTGCTTCATCTTCGGGCCTACAAAACATGCTTTAAATTTTGGAATCAATCGAAAGGGCTATACACGAATGATATCCAACGTCTTTATAAGGTGGCTTCTTCTATTGTCAATGTTAGACAACAAGACATTGATTTATCTACTTATATTGGCCAGATTGCCTCTCTTAAGGTGGAATTCTTGACCGTGATGCCTCTTACTGCTGATGTTAGGGATCAACGAACACAGATTGACAAGTTCTTCATGGTTCTTATGCTTATTAGCCTCCGTCTAGATCTTGAGACCGTCCGCGATCAGATTCTTAGCAATTCCTCCATTCTATCCTTGGATGATGTGTTTGCTCGCCTCCTTCGTATCTCTTCCACTCAAACTTTGCCATCTGATAACACTTTAGATTCTTCTGTGTTAGTTTCTCAAACTAACTCTCGAGGAGGACGCAGTAGTAACCGAGGTAGAGGCCAACGTCCTCATTGCACCTATTGCAATAAGCTTTGGCCACACTCGTGATCGGTGTTATCAGTTACATGGGCGGCCTCCCCGCACTGCCCACATGGCCCAGTCATCTGATCCTCAGCCGCCTCAGTCTCCGAGCTCCTCCATATCTCAGGGTATTTCCCTCACTGATAGTGAGTATAATCAGGCCACCAAGTCAGCTTTTGTTGCTTCTGTTGCCCAGACTGGTAATGCTTCTGCTTATCTTACCCACACATCTTCTCTTGGACCTTGGATTCTAGACTCTGGCGCTTCTAATCACATATCTGGTAATAAGGATCTTTTCTCTTCTATTACTACTACCTCTGGTTTACCTACTGTTATCTTAGCTAATGGTTCTCAAACTGTGGCTAAAGGCATTGGTTTGGCACATCCTCTCCCTTTTTTACCTCTCACTTCTGTCCTTTATACTCTTGAGTGCTGCTTTAATCTTATCTCCATCAGCAAAATCACTCGTACTCTTAATTGCTCTATTACCTTTTTTGATAAATTTGTGACCTTGCAGGACTGGCGTACGGGGAAGATGATTGGCATAGGACGTGAGTCTCAAGGCCCCTATCACCTCACCTCACCTTCAACTCCTGCAGTTTGCATTTCCACTGATGCTCCCCTCCTTATCCACAGTCGCCTAGGCCACCCTAGTCTATCCAAGTTCCAGAAGATGGTCCCTCGTTTTTCATCTTTGTCGTCGCTTGCGTGTGAGTCTTGTCAGCTTGGGAAACATATTCGTGTCTCGTTCCCAAAGCGTTTGAATAATCGGGCAAAGTCTCCTTTTGAACTTGTCCACACTGATGTTTGGGGTCCTTGTCAGACCGCGTCTATTTTAGGATTTCAGTATTTTGTCACTTTCATTGATGACTACTCTCGATGTACTTGGTTATTTTTAATGAAAAATCGAGCTAAGTTATTCTCTATTTTCCATAAATTTTATGCTGAAATCCAAAACCTAGTTCAATATTTCTATTCGTGTGTTACGCAGTGACAATGCCAGGGAATATTTTTCTGCCCCATTTACTTCATTTATGCCCCAACATAGGATCCTTCATCAGTCTTCTTGTGCCCATACTCCTCAACAAAATGGGGTAGCTGAACATAAGAATCGACATCTTGTTGAGACAGCTCGTACTCTCCTTCTCCATAGTAATGTTCCTTTTCGTTTTTGGGGGGACGCTGTTCTTACAGCATGTTATTTGATTAATTGTATGCCCTCATCTGTATTAGATGATCAGATTCCTCATTCCCTTCTTTTCCCTGACCAACCACTTTGTTTCCTTCCTCCGCGTGTTTTTTGTTGTACTTGCTTTGTTCATATTCTCACTCTTGGACAAGACAAACTTTCTACCAAAGCCACAAAATGCATCTTCTTGGGATACTCCAGACTTCAAAAGGGTTATCGTTGTTATTCCTCTGAGACTCATCGCTACTTTATCTCCGCTGATGTCACCTTCTTTGAGGACTCACCATTCTTCTCCACCTTTGAGTCTCTTCCTATTTTTGAAGTCTTACCCCCTTCCCATTATCTCCCTACCTAATGTAATGCCTTCTCGCCCACTTCAGGTTTATCATCGCCGTCATCGTGTCGCTGTTCCTCCTTCTTTGGCCGAGGTACCTACTGACTCACTTCTTATTCCTTCAGCTTCTCCTGCCCCGGCTCTGCCTCCTTCTGCTGACTTACCCAATGCTCTTTGGAAAGGTAATCGATCTACTCGTAATCCTCATCCCATTTACAATTTTTTGAGTTACCATCGATTATCTTCACCCTATTCTGCATTTATTTCTGCTATATCTTCTGTTTCTCTTCCCAAGAGCACCCCTGAGGTTCTTTCCCATCCAGGCTGGCGACAGGCAATGGTAGATGAAATGGCTGCTTTACACTCCAATGGCACTTGGGATCTTGTTGTTTTACCCTCTGGTAAATCTATAGTTGGTTGTTGTTGGGTCTACACAGTTAAGGTTGGCCCTGATGGTCAGGTTGATCGCCTTAAGGCTCGCTTAGTTGCTAAAGGCTATACTCAGGTTTATGGTTCTAATTATGGTGACACTTTCTCTCCTGTTGCCAAGATTGCTTCTGTTCGTCTATTGCTCTCCATGGTTGCTGTGCGTTCTTGGCCTCTTTATTAGTTAGATATTAAAAATGCTTTCCTTCATGGGGATCTTGCTGAGGAAGTTTATATGAAGCAACCACCTGGTTTTGTTGCTCAGGGAGAGTCTGGTTTAGTGTGCAGGTTACGTCGTTCTCTATATGGCTTGAAACAATCTCCTCAAGCATGGTTTAGCCGTTTTAGTTCTGTTGTTTAGGAGTTTGGCATGTTTCGCAGTACAGTAGACCATTCCGTTTTCTATCATCATAACTCTTCGGGGCAGTGTATTTATCTGGTAGTTTATGTGGATGACATCGTCATTACAGGCAGTGATCAGAATGATATTCAGAAACTAAAGCAACACCTTTTCACCCACTTTTAGACTAAAGACTTAGGGAAACTCAAGTATTTCTTAGGGATTGAGATAACTCAATCCAATTCCGATGTGGTTCTTTCCCAAAGGAAGTATGCTTTAGACATCTTGGAAGAACCTGGTATGTTAGACTGTAAATCGATAGACACTCCTATGGATCCAAATGTCAAACTTATACCAGGACAGGGGGAGCCTTTAGGAGATCCTAGGAGATATCAGCAACTTGTAGGTAAACTAAACTACCTCACCATTACTCGTCCAGACATTTCTTTTCCTGTAAGTGTTGTTAGTCAATTCCTACAGTCACCATGTGATAGCCATTGGGATGTTGTAATCCACATTCTTCGATATATCAAAAGCACACCAAGCCAAGGTGTGTTGTACAAGAACAGAGGTCATACCCAAGTTGTTGGTTACACAGATGCAGATTGGGCTGGCTCACCCACAGATAGACGTTCCACTTCCGAGTATTGTGTTTTTATTGGAGGTAACCTAATATCCTTGAAGAGTAAGAAACAAGATGTAGTGGTCAGATCTAGTACTGAAGCCGAGTATTGAGCTATGGCTTTGGCAACATGTGAACTCATATGGCTGAAACATCTTCTTCGGGAGTTGAAATTTGGAAAGGATGAACAGATGAAGCCCATCTGTGACAACCAAGCCGCTTTGCATATTGCATCCAATCCAGTCTTCCATGAAAGGACCAAACACATTGAAGTTGACTGTCACTTCATCAGAGAGAAGATCGCATCAGGATATGTGGCGACTAGTTTTGTCAATTCAAATAATCAACTAGCAGATATTTTTACTAAATCTCTCAAAGGTCCTAGAATTAAATACCTTTGTAACAAGCTTGGTGCATATAACATATATGCTCCAGCTTGAGGGGGCGTGTTAGATAGTGTACAGTTATTTACTTTTCTTTTTTTCTTATTGTATTGTGGGTCCCACTAGCATGTATATATATACCCAATGTGTATTATTGTATTCTTCTTTAATAACAAAAATTAGGGATTCTCCCTTTTCTCTCTTTTCACAAACTAAAAGTCTACTACCGGTTATATAGTGTATTTGACAAGTAATCTAATTTCATGGAGCTCAAAGATGCAAATAGTTACTTCTAGGTCAAGTCTTGCTCACACAGATTCCAAATTAAGATAGACTCAGCCATTGTTTAAGGAGATTGGATTTTTTATGAATCAAAATCCCATCTTCCATGCCCGCATAAAACATATCAAGATAGACTATCATTTGTTTTGTGACAAAATATTGCAAAAGGAGCTTGACATCAGAATGTGACATCAGATTAAAGGATCAAATTGTTGATCTTTTCACAAAAGAACTCACTTTGCCATAGTTTGACTATCTATAGAGCAAAGTTTCTATAAAGCCTTTTTTCAAGGTTTTCACAGCTTAGTTTGAGTGAGGATATTAAGAATGAAAGCAAAGCTGAAGTAGTTAGCTGGAGATCATTTCAATATTCTGTCCTATCCTTTCCTATTTTTGCTTAAAATTTGAATTATAGTTGTTGTATTTTCTATGTAACAACTTATAACCAGATTACACTTATCCTTACATTTGGATAACAGTTTTGGTTATAAATAATATTCAGCACACCTAAACAGGTTTGTTGAGAGTCCCATCAATCTTCCCAATTCACATCCTCCATTAAAATTACTTGGATTTTTGAAACTAAAATACCCATCTCCTAGAAAGCTTATTCCTTGAAAACTAAGATCCTCAATGCCCCTTGATGATGCCTCCATTGATGCACTAACTAGTGAACCAGCATATTAGAACATCAATGCTCAAATGATAACCTCAGTTTCTAGGGGAAAAAACAAAAATGATTAGTCTGAGAGCAACCATCAGTGTCGTAACCAAAAAAAGAAAAAAAAAATCATAAGTATAGAAGCTTGAAGAGATCAACCTACCCCTATATTAGAGCAAGAATCAACATTGAGAATCTCAACAACTTGGGAACCTCAGAAGAGTTTCCTGTTAGTTAAGCATCAAGGTGAAGTTAATACTCATAGTTCTGCAAAAATTTTAATAGTTGAATTTTATGTTTAGAAACTATATTTTAAAAATATATTTATATTAAAGATAAGAATAATTATGACATTTCAAAATTTAATTAAATACAATGTGCTTCTATACAACATTTGATGGAAACATGGGTCTCCCGGTTTGTCCAAAATACAGATAAATTAGATTGGCATGAGAAGCTAAGGTAGTATGATTACCAGATAAGATCCCATGATATGCCATATCATTATAGTAGTATTGGCAATTCCAATATGAAACTGAGAATCAGTATCACACAAACTTCTTGGCGCTTGTGTGTTGGGAAAGCTTGAGTTGCATTAAGAGAGCTTTGGAGAAGTTTTTCATTCAAGTATATGATTTGGTTTTTTATGTTATAAGGAATATTAGATGACATGCTTGAATATTTTGAAAAATCAAAATGGATGAAGCATTCGAAAATTAAGCCAAAAGGATAGAGAGGAGTCTACCAATCATCTTGGAGATCGGTGTATTAATTAAAGACATTTAGGTCTTTTTACGAATGATAGTTCAGTTCCTTGTTCAATGAGTCTGTCCTTGGAATTCTAAAACTTGAACTTATTTCTAGCTAACTGGATCAAGTTGATATTTTTCTCAAGACTACAACCTTTATTGAACTTAAGAAGTTTATTCGATATCAGTAGTCTTTCCAAAACAAAGCATAAGTGAGAGAACCTTGTTCTTCGTCGAAGCTATTCTTGGGTTGTTGTTCCCAAAACCCTAACGTCATCAGTTTATTTAAAGAAGAAATACGCCAAATCGCTTTTCATTTACTAGAGCCTAGGACTAGTTCCATGTTTGTCAAAAAATTAAGATGAATCTCTAAGGGTCAAGGGGTGTTGGTTATGCCCCTAATGAGAGTTAAGAATACATGATTGAGTATCATGGCATGAAAGATGTGAGAGAAATTGGAAGTACAAACAAAAATTCTCTTCGAAAGGAGTTCAATATGAGTATCTCTAAATCTTTGTAATTTTACCTACCTCAAACAAACCTTAATTCTTCTAGACGGAGTTTCATACAAAGAACAAAATAAAAGGTACTTTGTTTGGGATATGTGGCATAACCATTGCAATAATATACTTTCCAAAGAAACAAAAGTCATATTTATTAAAATTATATTTGAAGTACAAAAATCGCAATAAACAAACATCTCATTTAAAAGTTAGCATTTTAAATAACGTTGTAAGAGTTAATATATGCCTTCATAAAAAGAGTTCATTGAAGAATGACAAATCAAAAGAAATTGAATAAAGTCGATATACATTTATAAGTAGTAATCAACAAGCAACAAGTAAGAAATTAGAAAAAGGAAAAGTAGGACACCTCTCCTCCATATATTGTCATAACATGATGTTCAAATTCATCTTCAAGATTTCCTGCAAGTAAATCACATGATAAAAAATTGAAAAAGCCATTGCAAATCCTAAAATGTGGAGAACACATCGAAAAATAATAAAACCACAGTCGGATATTTGTCCTTACAAATTGGCATGATAAATTTCATGAAGGTAGTTAATTATCAAATAAATTCTTTCTAAAATGCTAGGAGTAGTAACCAATTAATAATCAAATCCTTTTTTTTTTCTCTTTATTTTCTTTCCCTCAAATTTTTCATGATCTAAATGAAGCCTAAAAGTATCTTCACTTGCCGTACTAATTAGTCTGGCCATGGAGAACTATTGATAAAAGGAATTTAATAGTAGACATATCTAACAACCCTGGTATCATATATGCAAAATCTATATGGATAGATTCTTGCCTTGCATCTATCACCTCGAAAAACTGAACTCTTAGCTTCTAATGCAAGTTTTGACTTCATCTATTTATGGGATTTCTCATTTTATATAACAAACCCTAACACATAGAGATTTGCGTACAAATTAATATAGATTAATCCACATGGATACGTCAATATAAATAACATGAATATTATTGTTTGGGTTCAAAAGAATCTGATTTGGGTTGAACGATTAACTAAATTAATAAGCATCTATGAGAGACCAAGGCCTAAAAGAAGAGAGTTTTTAACTTTATGTGATGTTGATGCTGCTTTAACTTTGCCATTCTCACAAGAGACCCGTTCAAGTACTGTGTCCTTCCATTGTATCCAAAGATCGCACCTAGAGTGGAGGAGACAAAATTTTCTTTATGCTTTTCTTCTAGTCTTATTTTATTTGGTTGCTTTTATTCCATTTTATTTCATTTAGATGCTGAGAATCAAGAAAAGTTGAACTCAGTAAATTTTATTAAATATATGGCAATAGTATAAATTCATTTTTACCTTTTAAACATCAAAGTTATGTTTGGTTCTATAATATACTAAGATAAGTATTATAAAGAACTTAAAAAAAAATGATTTTATTGCTTGTGGATAATTGAAGAAAGTAAAGAAAAAAAAAAGAACAAGGGAAAAAAAAGAAGCATTATAAAATTGTTTTTAAAAATTATTTTTCAAAATTGTTTTCTAAAATAGTTACCAAGACCTTAAAATTTTTTCTTCTTATTTTCATTTAATAAAAGTTATGAAAGTTTGAAAAAAGTCTATTTCTTACATGAATAACTAAACAAGAATTTTTTTTTTCTATTCTTCCTCTTTATTTTCTTTTTCTCTCTTTTTCTCTATCAAACTTTCTATCTAGAAACCAAACATAGGCTAAGAAATTTTATATAAGAAATAGGAAAAGATAATATTACACAAAGTGTTATAATAATAAGTACACTTTAAGATAAAATTATTTGAATTATTCTTGTCTTTCATTTTTGTTTTATTTGATTAAGATAATTATGAGATGGGTTGTCAATAATAAACTATACACAAAGAACAATAGTAAAAGAAATTTTCCATTTTTGTTACTTGGTTATGATGGCTAGGGTTTGATAATTTTCAAAACGATAAATAACATAGAAAATATTAAAATGGTAATAAATATGTCTTATTAGGGAGAGAGGGAGACTATTTCTTTTTTTAATATGCTTTTGTTTCATTTTATTTGATTGATTAAAATAGCAACAAGTTGCCATAATAAATTTCATTTAAGATATGGCAACAATAAAAATATGTTTTCATTATGAAAATTTTGAGAGAGTGCCCCTCTTTTTATTTTATTTGGCTTGCATAGTAAGAGTTGGCAACGTCAATAAAATATAATTCATCATGAAAATAAAGAAAGCAAGACTTCTATTTATGCTTTTCTTCAATTCTATCTTATATTTGATTTGGAAAGGTGAAGTTGTAGACAAGAAGTTTATACAAAATAGGGAAATAATAATATGTAAATTCTCATCCTGCAAAGATTAAAAAAAATATTTTTCTTCAATCGTCCTTTACATAAAGTAGCTAGGGAGAATAAGCAAAAATTGCACAAAATCAAGTTTTCATGTCAGAAATAGCAAAGTAATAAGTAACCTTTACAAGGACAATGCTAAATAAGAGAAAATAAAATTATGCATTAATTGATAGTGATAAATAAGTTTGCTTCATTTATCTAAAAATGTGATCCATGACCACAAGAAAGTACCTATACGCTATTCAAGCGAAAGGTCAAAGACCAAAAATGATGGTTAATTAGGTTCTTACGAGTGAATTGATCATCAAGGCAAAACTTAATTTGACTTTAATCACAATTTTTCACCATATTTATTAAATCATTATGCATGGGCAGCCAAAAATACCCTTAGTTAAGAGCAAGCTAGTGACCAACTCCAAGTTTAAGTAGTTGTTAAATTGATCTTCATACATGATCTCAAAGAGAATTCATTGAATTTCACTAGGCTTGAAACAAATGAGAGCTAGCCTAAGAATGACCTTTTAATAGGGTTGTAATATAATTATAGATTTTCTTAACAATAATGGTTGCTTCTAGGGGCTAGATAGCCTCATGGCCAAGCGAATCCCAATTCAATTTGAATAATTTTATTAAACATAAGTAATTAATATTGTAAGAAAAATAGTTTTAGAAAAATGACAAAAAAAAGGCAACTTTTTGTCATAGTTAATCAATTATAAATTTGTGGTCTCAATAATTCTATAGTGAAATTTGATATATGCACTTAGTGAACTAAAGTTTGTTAACTGACCACATAATAGAAGAATCTAAGACAAAAGAATGGTAAAGGTAATCTTACGAGGATGATAATTCGTACTTTTTTAGATTACAAATACTGATCATGAGAAGTTTGCATAGGGTGGCTAGTATGCCACAAAGTTGAGAAATTGATTAAATTAGATTTATTAATTTGTTTTTCTCTATATATTTTGTATGAGATAATAAAGTACAATAAACTCTTTATAATGGGATGTTGAGTCAATTTTAGAATTAGATTTTGAGGGAGCCAATAGTTTCCTATAAGTTCTAATTTCCCCACTTGAGCTCATACTCCTTAGTGGCATGCTATTTTCAATGATTTATAGGTTTTTATTTATATACGTGCATAAAGGAATTTTAGTAAAAATGCAAAGTTGCATGAGAGTTTATGAATAGTCTTTCTGGATTAGACTAATTAATTAATTAAAATATTTAATAGTATTAATTAAATAATTAGAACCTAGTGGGTTAGATTAAATGACCCAAAACAAGATAGGCTTAAGTAAACCCTCAATGAAATCTATATAAACACTTGTAGGGATTTAGAGTAAAACACTCTTAACCATTGTCTTCTAGAGAGAGAGAGAGTCCTAACCTCTAACTCCTCTATGGAAAGAGAAATCTACCCTTCTCAAGTGCCAAGTTCCAAGAAAGAGTCCAACAAGTTAAAGATCTTTAGGTTTTTAAATTCATCTTCATATGACAAAATTTGATCTAAAAACATTCAAATTAAACATAAAGTTTGTTTAACCTTAGATTAAAGTTTTTTAATCTTTGAATGCTTTTGTTGCTTTAAATCTAATGTTTCTACGATGATAGATGGATGCATCCTTGTAATCCAAGGCTTAGAATGAATTTATCTAAATATTCAAACATCAAGCACCCTTGAACAAATCTTTCCAAATTGTAATTAAAGTAAAATAATTACCTTAAGGAGATAGGACTTGAGGATTGTTTGGTTCTATTAAAAAAAAATGTTCTCTTCTTATGTACCAATAAATAGAAGGAAGTACTTACAAATTAGAGGCATAGGAAGAGCAACTTTCAAAAATTCAAAGACATAGGAAAGGTACCATTGAAGATGACTTTAGAAAGGGAGCTCAATCTCAATAATGTGCAACATGTACCTAACAAGAATTTAATCTTTTTCTCAATATTGAGTAACAACGGGTTCAAGTTGGTTTTTGAATCTAATAAGTTTGCACTCACTAAAAATGAGATGTATGGTACTCACTAATAGTAGGATGTATTTAGGTGGATGGTATTTCATGGATGGGCTTTTCAAAATGAAATTAGTATTGACTATACCATAAGATTTTAGTAATAATAATAAAATTAGCTTCTATGCTTATTTACTTGAGTCTTCCAATGTATGACATGATATGATTAGAACATATAAATTTTAATTTGCATAAATTCATGAATTTAAATTTATTGTCTAACTTTCTCATTGATCCAAACCATAAGTGTGAAATATGAGTACAAGCAAAGTTAGCTAAACCACCATTTCATTCTATTAGAAGGAAAACTAAGCCGATAGAATTAGTTCACCATGATATCCATGATTTAAAGTTTATACAAACTAGTGCCGGAAAAAATATTTCAGTAATTACTTCATTGATGATTGCACAAGATAGTGTAGAAGCAAAGTTAGCTAAAACATCATTTCATTCTATTAAAACAAAAACTAAGCCTATAGAATTAGTTCACCGTGATATCCATGATTTAAAGTTTATGCAATCTAGAGCAAGAAAAAATATTCCATTTCTTCATTGATGATTGCACAAGATTTAATTATGCATATTTGCTAAGAAGATGTGGCCCTAGCTAGAAGTGCTAAAACATAGTAAGAATGAAGTTGAAAATCAACTCAGAAAGAAAATAAAGATAACAAAAGATGATAAAGACGGAAAATATGAAGTAAGTTTTGGTGAATTCTATTAAGATCATGGTACTATTTACCAAACTACTGCTCCTTATTCACCTTAGTTAAATGACCAATGTTGTTGAATGCAAGAATCAAATATTAAACAAGATGGTAAATGTAATGTTGATAAGTTCATATTTACCCTAAAATTTGTGGGGGATAGCAATTTTTTCCACAAATCATATTCTTAACAAAATATCACAAGAAAAAAAAATGAAACTTCAAATGAACTATGGAAAGGACAAGTTTAAGATTAGCCCTAAAATAATTGACAATGTATTTTTTAGTTATGTAAATAAAAGTAATGCATGATGGTTCCTAGTATATAAGTCAAATATTCTTGATATTAATAAAAAAAATATAATCATTGAATCAAGGAATGCTCAATTTTTTTAAAACATGTTTCCTTGTAAAAGTATGTCAAAGAATTTTATTTTTTGTAAAAGAATATATGACACTACCAATAATAGTCATTAAAATGTTGAAGAACCTAGATGTAGTTGTTAGGATAAGCCCTTGAAAGCATAACATGATGTAACAAAATAAGTTTTAAATAAATAAATTTATTATGATTTATGGTCTCACTTTTTATCTTTGATTGCATTACTCGTTGCCTAAACTTTCACACTTGTATTATTTATATTATATATGATTTAGGTGCATTAAGAGTTGTACAAAAGATCAAAGTTAGAAATTCCTTGCAACATAATAAATTGTTTACAATCAATTCATGGAATTAAGCAATCCACCAAATATTGTAGTGCAGTACTTTCTAATTAGAGAGATGACTTGTCTTGGTCATCGGGATGACCTTCCCATGGTGGGTGCACTAGTGTATATAATTACACATTGGATAAGACCGATGGTGAATCATGATATTGGTTATTGAGTAGTCATGATTCATCAAGCTATAATACTGCATAAGCTCTCAACCTTGAGAGAATATTAAGCTAGTGTTGAGATTTTTAGTAGTTTTTACCTATGAGTGAGACCCTAAGGTAGTCATATATATATTCCCCATGAATTAGATCACTATTGATTAAGACAAGTGACAACAAATATTGTCAACATAGACACCATGATATCTTATGGGATTAAGGTAGTGTGTCTCTTTTAATGGTCATAAGGATTTGTGATCTTGAAAATTGAGCCCACAATAATTCTTTTAATGGAATTTGAGTATGTTCTTTGTGAGTTAGAGTATGTCAGTTTATCACATGATAAGGGAATTTGAGACTCAATGATTAATGAGGTAATCTTGAGAGGTTGATAGCATCTACCTTATTAGATTACAAACACTAGTTTATGAGGAGTTTGCATGTAGTGGATAATAGGTCATAGATACAAACTTCTTATCTTAATGTAATTTCATAACATAGTGAAGTGTAGTTGACACCTATACCATTGTCTTCTACAGGGAGCCTCCGTCTTTCCCTCCCTTGAGAAGGTTGTGTAATCACTCTACACAAATGCTAAGCTAAAAAAATGAGTGATTGGTTGAAAGATCGTGAGGTGACTAAAATCTTCTTCATTAAGATATTAACCTAGGAACATTTAGATCAAAGATAAGTATTTTAGCCTCAGATCTATAGTTTCTTTTATTATATTCACTTTTATTGCATAAATCTAGCATGCACCTATGATCCAAGAGTATCCCAATTGTAGTAACCAAAGTTTCTAAGTTGTTTGTCTTGATTATCCAACTTACATGTTTGAAAGTGAACCTAAGACATTCAAGAAAGGAATGACAACTCCAAAAACTTCATTTCAAATAGAACCTATCAATATTGAAATTGAATCCATCTTACAAAGTCATACATACAAGCTCATGGATCTTCCACTAAGTAATAATCTTTTAATTTGAAAATGAATTTTTAAGATAAAGTTTAAGGTTGATGGTTCAATTGATATATATATATAAGACTAGATTAGTAGCCAAATGTTTAAATGAAAATAAGGTCTTGACTTTTTTGACACATATTCACCGTTCATAAAATAACTTCCATTAGAGTGTTAATTGCAATAGTTGCATTGAATAATCTTGAAATTCATTAAATGAATGTCAAGATGGCCTTCTTAAATAGTGAATTATAAGAAGAGATCTATATGGAACAATATACTAGGTTTTTTACTCCTAAAAGACTTACAAAATCCTTATATGGATTAAAGCAAACATCAAACCAATGGCATAAGAATATTGACAATTTTATATTGTCAGGTGACTGATCAAAATGAATGTGGTAAATATGTTTATAGCAAGAGCACATCAAACGGTTTTGTAGTGATATGTCTCTATGTAGATGATATGTTAATTTTAGGTAAAGCAATTAAGAAAATGTTGACCACTCATTTTGACATGAAAGAAATGTGTATCATAGATGTTATATTAGGAATTAAATTTTGTAAGATAACCAGTGGATCAAGTATTATCTTAATCTCACTATATTAAAATAATAATTAGAAATTTTAATAAATATGAAGATAGTTTAGTAAAGACACCAATAAATCTACATTAGCTAAAAATATTTGTCAAACGACATCTCGATTACAATATTCACATATGTTTGACAGTCAAATGTATGTCATGAACTACACATGCCCAGAAATGACATATGTAGTAAATAAACTAAGTTGATTTACAAGCAATCGAGGAAAATATCATTGGAAGATGATAGGTAGGGTTCTTATATATCTAAGATATGTTCTAAACTATGTATTGCATCACATAAGATATCCAATTGTACTTAAAGAATTTATTGATGCAAATTGGATATATGATACAAAAGATACTAAATCCACTAGAGGTTATGTATTTACAATAGAAAGCAAAGTTTTATCATGTAAATCACAAAAAAAAAAAAAAAAAAAAATGTATTGTCAAATCTATTACGGAACCTAAATATATAACTTCAGAAAAAGTAGGAAAAGATCACATACTGACTTCATGATTTCTTAGAGGACATACCATACTAGCTAGAACCTATGCCAGCAATAATCATATATTAAAATAATGAAGCAACTAGTGGAAGGGCACAAATAACAAACACAATGGTAAATCTCTATGTCTATGTGGAAGATACAATACTTTCCAATAAAATTACTTCCACATATTTAAAGGATAACCTTATGGGTCCACTTAAAGTTTTTCAAGAGAAATACTAAGTTAATTGCTCATGAAGAGGAATGAGATTATTGTTTATATATGATTAAAAGTCTTCATAATGACAACTCAATCTAGCTTACTAGAGAATCCAGGATCTAGGTTCAAATGGCAATTAAGTTATGAATGGTTAAAAGACTATAGAAATAATATCTCTTACCTAATCCTATGATGAAATAGTGTTATCAGTAACATGATTTAAGTTAAGTTTTACTCTTAATGAATCTTATAGTTTAGAAAGGAAAGAAAATATAATAGAAATCACTTATATGAGTGTGAAATAGGGTCATTTCTCTGAAAATTTATAAGGTAATTGAAATCCCCTAAAGCACTCATGAAAATAGGATTTTATTCAATATAAAAACACAACCATGTGTGTCTATTGAACAAGGCCTTGTATGTACATAGAGGTGTCCAATGGGTCGGGCTGCCCATTTTGGCCCTGGCCCAGCATGCCAAAAGACCAGGTCGGGTTGGCACGACCCATTATTGTAGCGGACTGAGCCGTCACGGCCCAAAAGAGCGGGTTGTGCTGGCCAAAGAAAACAGCCCACCTGCCCGCCGTGCCAGCTTGCCTAGCCCTTTTAAATTTCACTTTTCATTTTTTACTTTTTCTTTTTTATTATATGTCAAATGTCTATAATACTCCTCTCAACAACTATATAACAACAAGTTTGAGGGGTAAAAAAAGTAAATCAATAGTTATTTTTACTTTTTTCATGTCAAATTATTATTTTTTATATTTTATTTCCTTTTATATTTCATTATTTTAAATTTATTGTTATTTTGATATAAATAAAAAAAAAACAAATTCAAATATAATTTTTTTTACTATTTTTAAAAACAAAAAACTAACATTTCTATAAATTTTATAATTACAAACTTGATAAATATAAATATAAAAAATAAAAAATATAATTATTAGAGGTGTATAAAAAATAAAAAGTATAATTATTAGAGGTTTTTAAAGTAACAAAAAGAAATTTTATTTAATAATGCAAAAAACATAAGACAAAATGACTTTAAAAAAATTAAATTAAAATTTTTAACAAAGTGAGTGGCCCATGGGCCACGACCCGTCGACACGATTAGCTCGCAGGCTTATGGGTCGTGTCAAGCCACCTATTTAGCATGCATGGGCCAACCCTGCCCAACATGATTTTAAAGTGGGTCATGTTGGCCCAGCATGTTGCCCGTTATGGCCCGGTAAACATTGAGTCATGTCAAGCCATTGGACACCTTTATTAATATACATTGAAAAGCTAGGCAAGATCTTGGTTCCAATGCCTTAGTAAAGTCTTAATAGACTAGGGTTTCAACACTTCTACTATGACCATTTTTATTCTTGTTTATGTTCCT
This sequence comes from Vitis rotundifolia, assembly GCA_030254885.1. Taxonomy (NCBI): domain Eukaryota; kingdom Viridiplantae; phylum Streptophyta; class Magnoliopsida; order Vitales; family Vitaceae; genus Vitis; species Vitis rotundifolia. Next base: position 20,647,851 of record CM058159.1, on the reverse strand, counting down.
TGTACACTTTGCAATAATTGAAAGATTTAGGAAACCCCTACTAATTCCTAAGAAGTTTTTTATAATTAGCAAGGACTCTATCTCTCTTAAATTAAATACATATGTAATCTACTCCTAAAGATAAAAATGTTTGGAGTCAAGCTTATTATTACTCAAGCAATATGTGGTATGAAACTACCTACTTTTGGCACGGAAAGCTTACTTTGTGTAAGATTATTATAGGAACATTAAAATCTATCATAATCACATGGCTAGATATAGCCTTTTCAATAAATAAAGCATGTCACTTCATTTATGCACCTCGTAAAAAGAATTATATGATACTTGAAAAGGTACAACATATCTTGGACGTCATATACAAGATGAGTCACAACTAGAAATGAAAAGGTACCACTTCATTACCGATCGACCTGTATGAAATGAATCCTACCTTTTGCAAACTTGTAGTGCCTAGCGGTTGAGAAATTTTGTCTACCGGTTGAGGAAATTCCTCTACCGGCAAACACTGGTGGTTCTGCACTTACATAGATGGGAAATTAAGGAAATGAAGGGAAAGCATGAGTCCAAATTAAAATTTTCCTACTAAGAACTGTAGTTCAAAATTCTCATAATTGAATAAATTTTTTGGCATCTTCCATTAATTATATTCACATGTGCAACTATAGTTTGAAATTAATATAAATGAATCAATTAATCATTTTATATGAATTAAATAGAAAATAGGGGATATTGAATAACATCTAGATTCCCCATTAAATAGTTATAACTAATTATTTATATTCAAATATGAGACTGTAGTTCGAAATTCATATAATTCAAACTAGGGGATATTGAATTACATTTCAATTTCCTATTTACCATTTATAACTTTTTAATTATACTCAAATGTGTCATTGTGGCTCCGAGAGACTAATAAATCAATTTACCACTTTTAATCCATTAAATTCAAATTAGGGGATATTGAATTACATTTCAGTTTCTCATTTAGCACTTATAGATTTTTAATTATATTCAAATGTGTTACTATGGTTCCAAATTCATATTAATCATTCTCTTTAGCTGAGAAATTTGAAATTTGCCTTTTCAAGCCGTTAGTCCTATGAGTCGGGAAAAATTTCTTGAGAAGTTCAGCTTGCAAATCAGTCCAAGTTCGAATACTCCTTGGTCTTAGAGAATTAAGCCAAATCTTGGCCTTATCCTTTAAGGTGAAAGGAAATAGCTTTAGCCTCATCAAGTCGATGGACGGTCCTCCTTCTCAGAATGTATTACAAACCTCCTCAAATTCCTTGATATGCGAGTAGGGATTCTCACTTTCCATCCCATGGAAAGTAGGTAAAAGTGGCACAATATGTGGTCGGATCACTAGTTGCTCTGTAGGAGGCACTATACATGACGGTGCACTCATACGAGGTGGATGCATGCGGTCCCTCATAGATTGAAATGCATTGAGATTGTCCTCCTGACCATGGTGACTATGTTGATCTTCAGGTGGCGCATCTATGATGTTCAGGCATAATTCCAACTCTATTTCGTGAGGAGTTTCAATCTTCACCAGTCTTCCCCCACTATCTCATATCCAATAGGGCATGCACAACTAGTAATTACTGAAACAAAAACAAAAACAAAGAAAACAAAAGACAAACAATTCTAGAGAAAAAAAATCAAGATTTACTAAGATTAGATAAAAGATAAACTAAAACAGAGACTAATGAAAAGGAAGAAAAATAAAATAAAAAGAGTTAGTAAAAGAAAAGAAAAATCACCAAACTTGTGATGAAGATCACAAGTGTTCTAGAATGGTCATATCACTGTACTGTGGTCCCATCCCCGGCAACAGCGCCATTTGATTCGTCTCATAGCGGCTGTTCCATTTGATTCTGGCCCAGACGAGTGTCATCAACAAAATTTATAAACCTAAATCACCTTACACTAAGGTAGCATAGCTAGCATAGTATAGTGGCTCTAAGGTCAAACACAGGGATGGGTTTTCATAATACACGTGACATTAATTCAGGTACTGAAATGGTACTTTTCCTTAAAAAAGTTGGCTTTAAAAAAAAACATAATTTTTGGGTGAAAAAGATTGATTTTAAGTCAACCAAAAATAATAACTGAAATTAATTACAAAGAAAAAGTTTCTTGGAGTTTTAGGTCACTAGGTTCAGGTTCCTTACACAAAGGGGGAGATTCTGGATCTTTTCCTCGCGTTGGGGACAATAACATAAAGGATGGTTATCTCCTGAACCGGTGTGTATTTAGCAAATAAGATTTGATCCAACTGGTTCATGAAAAACTATAGTTGCTTCCCCTTAATGGTTTTAAACACTAAAGACCTCTCACTGTGAATCATCTTCCAATGGCTCGTAAATGATAACTACTAGACTACCATGAATTTCATGGAGTCTGCTAAGCTTACCAAGTACTGGCCATTCAAGGTAATTCTTAACCTTGGAATATCCGTCAAAGGCTCGTAAATGATAACTACTAGACTACCATGGATTCCATAGAGTCTGCTAAGCTTACCAAGTATGGACCATTCTAGATAATCCTACCTATAAACCACCTTCCAGAGGCTCGTAAATGATAACTACTAGACTACCATGGATCCCATAGAGTCTGCTAAGCTTACCAAGTATTAGCCTAGGTGATTTTAAGGGATTTTAAGTTACTAAAAAGAAACAAAAACCATTAACGGGTAACAACTCTCCTCATTTTAAGCAAGGAAAACTCCCACATTTGTATCTGGATCTTTTACCTGGCTTCCCTCAGTCCAAGAAACGAAAAGCTTAGCCACTCATCCTCTGGGAAAAAATCCTCATAGGTTGTTTGGCTAGAAAGAAAATGAAATACAAAACGAGAAGGTAAGGCAAAGCAAGGCTCTGTATTTTTACTAAGAGAATTTTACAAGTGTAGAACTCTGTCTGATATTCTATATATTTACAAACGATGCAAAAAAATATATAGAGAGATTTTTCCAACCTTCCTAACTAAGCAATCCTCTCATTGGCTGATTATAAGGAGAAAATAGGTAATTACACAAAATATCTTGAGATAAAAATCTAACGGAGTCGATGAAAAATATCTGAAAATTACATAGGAGGATTTTCACAAGGCTTTTCTATAGCTTGTGACTTCGTAAGGTTGCGAAAATTTCGCATGGTGGTTTCGCAAGGCTTTTCTGTAGCTTGTGATTTCGCAAGGCATTTTGCAAGGTTGCGAAATTCTTTTTCCTTCAGCTTTGATTTTGCAAGCCTTGTGAAACTTCTTTTGGCATTTCGCAAGGTTGCGAAAATTTCGCAATGCCTTGCAAAGTTTCTAGATGTTAGATTTCTCCTTTGATTCTCTTCCTTGCATACTTAATTGATTTGGCAAAGGCTACGAAGCTCTCCAAAACTTGGATTCTTCATGTGTTTGAGCTTCAACTTGCTTTGCCATGGACTATACAGAATTCTCCCTCATTCTTGGCTCGCTTCAATGATCAAAAAGCTACCAAAAACACCAAAACTAGCCAAAAATTGGTTAGAAATATTTGTAAGGGTCCTTAATGCGCCAATTGAGTTAAAAGGTAATAACTACTACTCAAAAGTGTTTAAAACAGTTAGTTTCAAGTTATAAAAGAGTACTTTTTGAGTAGTAATCAATGTGCTTGTTTTGAAGCTTTTTGTAAACTACCTGTATGCATAGGGTGTTGCCCTTTGTTTGTCACTCTTTAATAGATGCTCTTATTGTTTATATAAAAAATAATAATAATAATAATAATAAATGAAATCATCTAGTTTTTGTTCCAATTATACTGAGGAACTGCTTTTTGTTAACTGAGTTTGGTTTATCATAAATTTGTTAACTTTAAGCAGTTGGTTTTTGAAGTTTTTATTTGATATTAACATGTAAAGATAACAGTCTTTTCAATCTATTGAAGTAGTCAATGTCTTATGAAGGCTATATATGTCATAATATCACTTTGGCAAGTATCTTATGAAGGTTATTTATGCACATTTGTCCTTTTACATGAGGGGAAAAAGGCCTTGTTGGAGATTACAATCGTTTCCAGATCATTAAGCGAGGTTAATAATATTTTTAGAAAAATTGGGGAATATTCCTGATAGTTGACTTGATAACCATTAGGGTGCTACTATCACTAAAAGTCGTTAACTTAACTATCAGCATCTTTTGGTGCTATGTTTCATTCTTTGAACCTTGGGAATTCAATGGTATTCAAATATGAGATTGTTGTGTAGATTGGAAAATTACTCAAGATGCCTTTTAGGTGGAACAAGAGGTTTGGTGAGTATCAATTCAACAGTAAGACATTACCTAAGGTATGGCGCTTGACAGATTTAGTATCAATATATGTCAGTTAGGCTTGAAATTTAGGCCCTTGAAATTTGAGAAGAGTAGTTCTATACTTCAATGCGTTGATATGATAAGCAATATATACGATAAATTTAATTTATTTTCTCAAACTTCTTCATTAGCACACAAAAACCATAGAAATGGTAGACCAATTTTATGGGTTTGAAATCTAAGATGAACCTCATTTGGTGAAGTTGTCACTCAATGAATGCTAATAATTGATAATGGTTTTGTTCAAGTGATCTATGTCATAATTAGGCAATACCATTTTCATGTCAGAACCACCGGTTGAAAATCCAAAATTACATTAACAACATATTGGTTTACCAATCGACCTTTAAATGAAGCGATTGCAATTTTTTTGTTGTTGCTAGCCACTACCACTTTCAGTGCTTCCCTAGTAAAATTCATAGTGGCTGGCGGTAGAGAAAATGATCCAACTAATTGAAGTTTAGCAGTCGACTAGTTAGTGCTGAGCTAAATCCCAAACCCCAGTTCTTTGAACTTTTTAAAATTTTTTGGGACTTTATATGGCTTGGATATTGTTTAGATAGGTTCATTACACATAGGGGGTGTCCAATGGATGCCAAGAAAAATCAAAATCTAAAAATACTAAAAAATTACCAAGGGTATAAAGAATATGAGGAATCTTCACATTCCTCGTACCCTCCCAATTCTCCACTTCTTTGAAGTTTAAACATTTTTTTTGGGAGTTCGTATGACTTACATATTGTGTAAATAGGTTCATTACAATTAGAGTGTGTTCAAATGATGTCCGAAAAAATTAAAATCCAAAAATTTTAAAAAGTTAGTAAGGGTACAAAGAATATGAGGAATCCTCACATTCCTTGTACTCTCCTCATTCTCCACATCCTACACCTTTAAAAAAAAATTTGGGACTTCATATGGCTTGGATATTGTTTATAGAGGTTCATTACACTTAGGGAGTGTTCAATGGATGCCCAGAAAAATAAAAATCCAAAAATACTACAAAATTAGCAAAGGTACGAAGAATGTGAGGATTCCTCACATTCTTCGTACCCTTCCCATTCTTCATTTCTTTGAAATTTTCAAAACTTTTTGGCACTTCATGTGGCTTGGATATTGTTTAAATAGGTTCATTACACTTAAGAGGTGTTCAAATATTGCCCAAAAAAATCAAAATCCAAAAATACTAAATAATTAGCAAGAGTATAAAGAATGTGAGGAATCCTCACATTCTTCGTACTCTCCCCATTCTTCACTTTTTTTAACTTTGAAAAATTTTTTAGGACTTCATATGGCTTGGAAATAGGTTTATCACGCTTAGGGGGTGTTCAAATGATTCCTAGAAAAATCAAAATCCAAAAATATTAAAAAATTACCAAGGGTACAAAGAATGTGAGGAATCCTCACATTCTTCGTATCCTCCCCATACTCAACTTTTTTGAACTTTAAAAAAAAAAAATTGGGACTTCATATGGCTTGGATATTGTTTAAATAGGTTCATTATACTTAAGGGGTGTTCAAATGATGCTTGGAAAAATCAAAATCCAAAAATACTAAAAAATTACTGAGGATACAAAGAATGAGAGAATTCCTCACATTTTTTGTACCCTCCACATTCTCCACTTCTTTAAACTTTTCAAAAAAAATTGGGACTTCATATGGCTTGGATATTGTTTAAATAGGTTCATTACACTTAAGGGGTGTTCAAATGATTTCCGAAAAAAAATCAAAATCCAAAAATACTAAAAAATTACCAAGGGTACGAAAAATATGAGGAATACCCTCCCTATTCTCCACTTCTTTGAACTTTTCAAAAAAATTTGGGACTTCATATGACTTGGATATTGTTTAAATAGATTCATTACACTTAGGGGGTGTTCAAATGATTTCCAGAAAAATCAAAATCCAAAAATACTAAAAAATTACAAAGGGTATGAAGAATGTGAGGAATCCTCACATTCTTCGTACCCTTCCCATTCTCCACTTCTTTGAACTTTTCAAAAAAAAAATTAGGACTTCATATGGCTTGGATATTGTTTAAATAGGTTCATTACACTTAGGGGGTGTTCAAATGATTCACAAAAAAAATCAAAATCTAAAAATACTAAAAAATTACCAAGGGTACGAAGAATGTGAGGAATCCTCACATTCTTTGTACCCTTCCCATTCTCAACTTCTTTGAACTTTTCAAAATTTTTTGGGACTTCATATGGCTCAGATATTGTTTAAATAGGTTCATTACACTTAGGAGGTGTTCAAATGATTCTTGGAAAAATCAAAATCCACAAATACTAAAAAATTACCAACCTCACATACTTCGTACCCTCCCCATTTTCCACTTCTTTGAACTTTTCAAACTTTTTTAAGACTTCATATAACTTGAATATTGTTTAAATAGGTTCATTACGCTTAGGGGTGTTCCAATGTTTCATGAAAAAATCAAATCCAAAAATACTAAAAAATTACCAAGGGTACAAAGAATATGATGAATCCTCTCATTCTTCATACCCTTCCCATTCTCTACTTCTTTGAACTTTGAATTTTTTTTTACACTTCATATGACTTGGATATTGTTTAAATAGGTTCATTACATTTAAGGGGTGTTCAAATGTTGTCCAAAAAAATAGAAATAAAAAAATACTAAATAATTAGTAAGGGTACGAAGAATGTGAGGAATGCACTTAGGAGGTGTTCAAATGATGTCCAAAAAAATCAAAATTCAAAAATACTAAAAAATTACCAAAGGTATGAAGAATGTGAGGAATCCTCACATTCTTCATACCCTCTCAATACTCCACTTCTTTAAACTTTTCAAAAAAATTTGGGACTTCATATGGTTTGGATAATGTTGAAATATGATCATTACACTCAAGGGGTGTTCAAATGATGCTCGAAAAAGTCAAAATCCAAAAATACTAAAAAATTACCAAGGGTACAAACAAAAAATGTGAGGATTCCTCACATTCTTCATACCCTCCCCATTCTCCACTCCTTTGAACTTTTCAGAAAATTATGGAACTTCATATGATTTGGATATTATTTAAATAAGTTCATTACACTTATGGGGTGTTCAAATGATTAAAAAAAAAAAAAATCCAAAAATACTAAAAAAATTGTAAGGGTACGAAGAATGTGAGGATTCTCCTCACATTCTTCGTACCCTCCTTATTCTCCACTTTGTTGAACTTTTTAAAATTTTTTGGGACTTCATATGGTTTGGATATTGTTTAAATAAGTTCATTACACTTAGAGGATGTTTAATGGATGTAAAAAAAAAATCATAATCCAAAAATACTAAATAATTAGTATGAGGATAATAATGTGAAGATTCTCTATTCTCTACTTCTTTTAACTTTTAAAAATTTTGAAAAAATCAAAATGACAAAAAAAATTAACGAGGAGTGTGAAATTCCATATTGTTACTAATTATATATATTTTTTATATTTTCAATATTTCAACCAATATTTTATAGAATTAAATTTAAATTATAATAATTATTTTATTAATACAATTTTCAATTAATGTTGAGTACATAACGATCTTAATGTTTGAGCAATGTATATGTGGACCCCGCATTTCGGCTCATGCGTTTCCCACTCGAATGGCGCGAACCCGATTTTTATTTTATTTGGTGAAAATTTGATTTTTAGAAAAAGACTTGGAGTCGCCACTTATTTTTGTTTTATTTTTAAAGGGTAAACAAAATAAGAAAGAAAAACCCTAAGTGTGACTCCTGATTTGGAAAAGGTGGTCTGTGAAAAACCGAGACTGGGTTCGGGGGTCAGGTTACTTATCGGGAAGGTATGGCAAAAACCGTAGCACCCCTCTAAGCCCCTAAAATGGGTCTCTACTAATAAGATGAAACAAGCATGGCAATTGATTGATTAAACATGGATACCAAACAATAATCAAATGTATGAAAGCAAGACACGCATGATAACAAATAAATCAATAAACACAATCGGGCATAAGGCGTACCTTAGTCACAAGCTGAGCGCTATCATAAGAGACAAAGTTAGTGCACAAATACAAAATAATCGCATGCATGTCGTAGAACGGAATAAATCAATCACGCATGGCAATTAAATCAAACAAACAATCAATCAATGAGAAAACCTCATATGTTGGGCTCCACCAAAACCCGATTCATTTTAGCATGAATTAATCTCATAAATTCCATTATTTTGAACTATGAAATTTATTCAAGCTTATAAAAAGAATAAAAATAAATAAATAAACAAATCAAGAATTTATCAAAAATCGAGGAGAATTTGTGAAACAAGCTTGCCGGAAAGAGATGTGGCAGCCAATTTTAGAAAATCGAGAATATTGGAAATCCAGGAAAGAAAACGGAAAAAAAGTAATAATAAAAGAAATAAATAAAAATAAAATAATAATAATAAATAAATAAATAAATAATAATAATAATAATAATATGTGAAAATTAGAACTTTGGTAAATTGGGAATTAAAATCGGAAATTGGAATTTTTGAAGATTATTTAGAGATGGAATTTTAAATAGATGAATAAGCGAACAAATAAATAAAGGAATAATAATAATAACGAAAATAATAATAATTAGATAAATAAATGTGAAAGTTGAAATTTTGGAAATTGGAAATTGAATTTAGAGATTGGAAAATTGAAGAATTTTTTTTAGAGATCGAATTTTAAATAAATGAATAAGTGAATAAATAAATTAATGGAATAATAATAATAATGAAAATAATAATTAAATAAATGAACATAAATATCATAATTTTTGAAATCGAAAATTAAATTCGGAACTCGAAATTTTGAAAAATTGTTTAAAGATGGGATTTTTTTAAAGAGAAGACTATATTCAAGAGTGGGAGTTTTGGAAGAACTAAAAAAATGGAGTAAAAATAAAAATAAATAATAGATAATGAAAATAAATAAATGAATGAATAAAAATTTGAAAAACTAAAACTTTGAGAGTCTTGATTTTTGACATGTAGGATAATAAAAAATTAAAAAGAATGAGACATGTAAAGGTGGCCGTGCATGGGCTGCCCAACAACTTTCTTTGGAAGACTCACTTAAAAACCCATTTATAAAGTTGCATGCTAGGTTGACCTGCCTTGCTGTACATGTGGGCTGTTAACCTCTCAAACCGTCTTCCACAAATCCTAAATCCAGAGATGGTGCAGCCACTGCCGCGCCAAGCATCTGCCCAAGGTCACCTTCCTCCATCTATGGGCCACGCTCCAAACCTGAAATTGGATCAGCAAGTTCGGTTCCCAAAAGAAAACCTTCACAAGAACATGGTACTTCATTCATCCCTTGAGGAATTCCTTCAATTCCTTCCGGCACTGCATCAAAAAAATTCTGAGCTCGCATCTTTTTAGAAGTGGGGCTCCTGATGAGCATTTGAGGAGCCGTTCGCATAGGATACGCCGCAAAGGTGATGATCCGATAGTAGCACAAGGGCGGCGTAGAGAGGATTTGTAGGCTTGTGGGACTCGGGTGGTGGGAGAAAGTGAGTGGAATGGGTTAGATTGCGGTGTGGAGAGGGAAGTGGTGCATGAGGTGTGAGAAAGTGTGTATTGCGGTGTAGAGAGAGAAGAGGTGGTGAGTGAAGAAAATGGGTATGGGAAGGTTAGAGAGAGGAACGATGGGTATGAGTATATGATGTGGTGTAGAGAGAGAAAAGGTGGTGAGGGGTATGTGAAGAGGATGATGGGTATGAGAGAAGGGTATGATGGGTATCATGCATGGGGATGAATGGTATGAAGGAAAATGGGTATGAAGGTAAAGAGAAATGAGATAAAAGTGAGGTATGAGAAGGAATGGAGAGTTAGAGAGAGGGAGAAATGGGTACGAGGGTGGGCATGGAACGGGTTAGAGAGAGGAGCGGGTATAGGGTATGAGAAAAAATGGATATGGGATTGAGGTGGCCATGCATGCATGCTTCCTATGCGTGAGTGAGAAGTAAAACTAAGCGGGTGGGGAGTAAATGATGGAGGGTGGCGAGTGGTGGAATGGCCATGGAGATGGATATGGTGCATGATGGATGGGTTTAGTGAGAGAAACGGGGTATGGAGAGGTGGATATTGTTTGTGAAATGGGTATAGAAAGCATGGGTGTGGGGACGGAAAGATGAAGAATGGGTTTAATGGAATATTAAGGTTGTGGGTGGCTCTCATGGGGATGAATGGTGTAGAAGGAGATGAGCATGAAGCTAGTGGAATGGGCCGCAGGGGGTTAGTAAGAAATGGGTATACTGGAGTCTTCATGGGAAATACTAAGGAGCCATGTGCATGAACCGCATGCACGTGGGGTGGAAAAGGTGGGAAATGGGTATGATGTGGTCAAAGGCACTGTTGAGAACAGAGTCGTCCCACAACCCTCCTTCCTTCCCCGTTTCCTGAAACAGCCATGGCGACTGACATGCTCTCCCATGGTGCCCTCGGTGCATAGTTTAGCTCAGGGAACATCCCTTGCACAGCTGAAAACGAATCATGCATAGACTTTTGATGCCCTGACATTTTATAACATGCTTCATTTACTGGTTTCCCATTTACAGAATTACTAACCCAGCTACCTATAAATCATTTCTATTCCACATCTCAGATGCAAGGGACCCCAAAACAGTTTCATGCTCTTACCTCTTAAAGTTCCATGATCGCACTCTGGGTTTTTGGACCTTTCCCTGGATTCCGACAGTATCAACTTGGGAGGGCCGTAGCAGCAACAAAAAAAACAGAGCAATGACCAGAAGAAAAGAAAACGTAATAAAAACAGAGTATGAGCTTAGCTCTATGCCATGGACTGTCAATGAGCTATGAGCAGGTGGAACTCGGAGGAAATAAGAGCATGGTTTCGACACATCAAGTTATGGGAAGGAACAGAGCATCAGATATATTCAAAAGGAGTCGAAAACACCCAAAACAAAATCAAAGAAAAACAGAGCATGCCTGACCAGAGTCCCACAAAGCATAATGAGTGGCCTATAGTATCCACTCCAATAAAAAAACCAAGAAAAACTCAGAAGAAATACTGAAAATGAGAGTTAGTCAACATGAAAAAGAGAGAAGGAGCTCACAAGAATCATACCTGGAAAAATCTTCTTTTAAGCAAAAGTGGGTTGGCTTTCAGCCAGCTCTCCGCTGTTCCTTGCTTCCTCAGTTGGTCTTCTCTCCGATTTCCTCTCCAGCTCCACCAGACTTTTTTCCGAACCCTCCTTCAAGCTCTGTTCCCCCCTTTTAAACCCTTCTCAGCTCCTGTTCTTGTCTTCCTCAGCAAGCCATCACCAACCCTACTGTTCCTCCATCAGCTAGCATGGCTTGTCAACCATCAGCAGCGTGGCCTCCTTGCTTTCCTGCTGCCCCGTCTGATCCGGCTTTTTCTTCTCCAGCAGAAAAAGGGGCCCCCTCCTTATTTCAAAAAGAACCGCCAAGAAGAGCTAAAAGCTCTCTCCCGGGGCCCCCCACAAAAGGGGTCTACAAATATGCCCCTCTTCGATAGAGCTCACGAGTGCAAGGAATGTGAACATTGGAGTGAAAAGCAAGTGTGAGTAATGAGTGTAACGAAGTGAACTCTATCGAAGAAAAAAGAGAGACCCCTAAGGGTACACTAATAAAACTCAAACTTACTCAGGCCAACAGAAAAACAAAAGGGCTCTAATCCTAAGAGAAAAGAACATATCTCAAAGCGCCTCTAAAGTCGCACCAAGGATCCAGACTCCCTCTAAGATGTCTCCAAAAGTGACTCCAAAAACCATATCAAAGATGAGTAACGGTCGAACCACCCTAGAGTACAAGAAAGAATGCGTCTAAAGGGGACTACCCTATGCGAACTGCATGGGAATGTTAAGTGTAAGGTGTCCAACAGCATGACTAAAATATGTGTCGTGAACTCAAAGGACTGTATCATGTGCAATGTAATGGGAAGTCTAGAGGAACTCGATGAATAAGCAATAAGCACAAGGTGACAAGGTGAGGAAAATGAGGGTGAAGGCGGAGTCGTGAAGGTAAGATGTGCAATGCCAGTGAATATGAATGCCAAGAGCTGTGACTCTGAATGACAAGACGAACTCTAAAGGCTAAACTCAGAAAATAATAGCTTCAGAAGCCAAACCAAAAAGCTAGCTCTAAATGCTAAACTGATAAAATAATAGCTCTGGAAGCCAAACTGAAAAGCTAACTCTAAATGCCAAAAGGATGAAAAGTAGTGACCCTAAACGCTAAACTGAGAAAATAATGGCTCTGGAAGCCGAACTGAAAAGCTAACTCTAAACGCCAAAAGGGCGAAAAATAGTGACTCTAAATGCTAAACTGAGAAAATAATGGCTCTGGAAGCCTAACCGAAAAGCTAGTTCTAAATGCTAAACTAGAAGAACAATGACTCTGGAAGCCAAACCAAAAAGCTAACCCTAAATGCTAAACTGATAAAATAATAGCTCTGGAAGCCAAACCGAAAAGCTAACTCTAAATGCCAAAAGGATGAAAAATAGTGACCCTAAATGCTAAACTGAGAAAATAATGGAAGCTAAACTGAAAAGCTAACTCTAAATGCCAAAAGGACGAAAAATAGTGACTCTAAATGCTAAACTGAGAAAATAATGGCCCTGGAAGCCAAACTGAAAAGCTAACTCTAAATGCCAAAAGGACGAAAAATAGTGACCCTAAATGCTAAACTAAGAAAATAATGGCTCTGGAAGCCAAACTGAAAAGCTAACTCTAAATGCCAAAAGGATGAAAAATAGTGACCCTAAATGCTAAACTGAGAAAATAATGGCCCTAGAAGCCGAAACTGAAAGTACGATGATGGCTCTGAACGCCGAAACTGAAAGGCGACGATGGCTCTGAACGCCGAAACTGAAAGGCGATGATGGCTCTGAACGCCGAAACTAAAAGGTGACGATGGCTCTGAACGCCGAAACTGAAAAGCGATGATGGCTCTGAACGCCGAAACTGAAAGTGATGATGGCTCTGAACGCCGAAACCAAAAGGCGACGATGGCTCTGAACGCCGAAACTGAAAAGCGATGATGGCTCTGAACGCCGAAACTAAAAGGTGACGATGGCTCTGAACGCCGAAACTGAAAAGCGATGATGGCTCTGAACGCCGAAACTGAAAGTGATGATGGCTCTGAACGCCGAAACCAAAAGGCGACGATGGCTCTGAACGCCGAAACCGAAAGTACGATGATGGCTCTGAACGCCAAAACTAAAAGGTGACGATGGCTCTGAACGCCAAAACTGAAAGTCCGATGATGGCTCTGAACGCCGAAACTGAAAGTGATGATGGCTCTGAACGCCGAAACTGAAAGCGATGATGGCTCTGAACGCCGAAACTGAAAGGCGACGATGGCTCTGAACGCCGAAACTGAAAGCGATGATGGCTCTGAACGCCGAAACTGAAAGGTGACGATGGCTCTAAACGCCGAAACTGAAAGTACGATGATGGCTCTGAACGCCAAAACTAAAAGGTGACGATGACTCTGAACGCCGAAACTGAGATAACCGCATCCAAGAATCATGACGACAACAGAAAGTATGGGTCGGACTGAGTGACTCGAGAAAGGCTCCGCTGGAGGATCAAGGCAAAATGTGGTCGAGTCATGAGGCCAATATGCATTTGGTAACTGTGGATGGTCACGCAAATCAATGGAGATCTACAAATCTCAACCGAAGATGAAATATGCCCCAGCATGGAATCAGACCTCAGAAGGGGAAGTACGACGACATCCAAGTACTGAAAGGTGCGAGTCATGATGAGTGACTCAAGAAAGGCTCCACCGGAAGATCACGATAAAATGACGAACACGTCCTCGCTCGACGTGTATCTCGTAAGCGAGAATGATCGTGCAACTCCATGAAGATCCGTGAATCTCCTCCGAAATGGAATATGCCCCAGTATGATATCAGATATATGGTAGGTCGGAAAACGGATGATACGAAATCATCAATCATCAAATGTACAATCTCCGTACCAAATCGAACCCGAATGCTAGGGAAATGTCTCCCGGAACAAGAAGCACGATGTCATACAAATGCCGAAAAACATGAGCCTGACGGGGTAGCTCAATGAAAGGCTCCACTGAGGGATCCGGTAAGATAGTAAGTAGGTCATCATCTCGGTGTGTATCTCATAGGTGGGGACGATCATGCGACTCCGCAAGGATCTGTAAATCTCAACCGAAACGGAAATATGCCCCAGTATGGCATAGGTGCATAGTAGATTAGAAAATCGAATGACCTCAAATCATCCATCGTCAAATGTACGATCTCCGTAAACCGGGCCCACAGCCGAATCAAACTCACACGTCTAAAGAGACGTATCCTGAAGAAAAAGTATGACGATATCTAAATGCCAAAAAGTGTGAGTCTAATCGAATGGCTCGAGAGAGGATCCCCTGAGAGATCATGAAAAGACAGCAAGCAAGCCATCGTCTCAGAGTGTATCTCGAAAGTGGGAGTGATCATGTAGCTACATGAAGATCTGTAAATCTCAATCCAAACGGAAATATGCCCCAGTATGGCATAGGTGCATAGTAGATCAGAAAATCGAATGACCTCAAATCATCCATCGTCAAATGTACAATCTCCGTAAATCGGGCCCACAGCTGAATCAAACTCACACGTCTAAAGAGATGTATCCTGAAGGAAAAGTATGACGACATCTAAATACCAAAAAGTGCGAGTCTGATCGAACGGCTCGAGAGAGGGTCCCCTGAGAGATCATGAAAGGATAGTAAGCGGGCCATCGCCTCAGGGTGTATCTCGAAAGTGGGAGTGATCATGTAGCTACATGAAGATCCGTAAATCTCAATCAAAACGGAAACACGCCCCAGTATGGCATAAAATGTGGTAGGTCGGAAAACGGATGATCATGAAATCATCAATCATCAAACGTGTGATCCCTGTAATCCAAATCCACAACTGTAGCAAGTCCGAACATTCAAAAGGGGCGTCTCCCAGAAGAAGAAGCATGATGATATCTAAATATCGACCAACTCTCAAATACCTGTCCGAGCAGGGGCTGTCGAAGACGACATTTGATCCCATGGCCTCAGGGTGGTCTTAAGACACGGGACGTAACGTAGGCTTGGGTGATAGGGTGAAAGAAATGAAAGGAAACAAGGCCCAAATACCCAATGATCAAAAACCCATGCCCTCATGTATGAAATGCAACATGTACGGAAAAATCCCATGAGCTATGGACCCGAGGGTGTCCAATGTGAATGTAATATCAATAATGAGAGACAATGAGGCAAATCAAATCTGATAATGAGATATGCGGAAACGATGAAAGGAAAATATCAGATCTGGAATAGGTCAATGTAAGAAATGAACAAAGGAGTGAAGTGAATAGGATGAAACACAAGTAATGACGAGGATGATAGCAGGACAATGAACATACGAAGAAAAGTGATGATCAACTCAAATCAAACATGGAGTGAAGTCACATCAATAATGAGTGTAATGATGGAAAGGACAATAACCCAGAGTCCCTAGGAGAAGGCCACTCATCTCACTCTCAAAATACAAGATACAACGAATACGAAAAAATGGAAGGTCTCGAGAAGCTCACATACGAACTCTCATCAATGAAGTGACCCCCAAATATCAATATACACGACAAAGTGAATACAAAGAAGAAAACGAGGATCTCAGAAAGCTCACATACGAGCTCACACCAATGAACATACTCGATGAAACGACGCTCAAGTATCAACATACACGCCCAATGATAGAGAATACTATGCACATACACACATGTGCTTATTTTTCTTTCCTTTTCCTTTTTTTTTTTTTTTTTTTTTTGTTTTTTGTTTTTTTTTTTTTTTTGTTTTTTTGTTTTGTTTTTTGTTTTTTTGTTTTGTTTTTTTTTTTTTTTTTTTTTTTTTTTTTTTTTTTTTTTTTTTTTTTTACATATATACGAATGCACACACCCTGAACATGAACAAAATAATCCCCAAATGATGATATCGACAATGGATAGACACACTCTCAAAACTCTCTCCAATGAGATGACCGTCTCAAACTAAAGATCTCTGAATCAGTGTCCGTGTGATAGATAGTGGGAATGACATGACTATCCTCCATGTAATGGACTGAGAAGGGTCACCACTCAGGGTGAGGAGAATATGAGACAAAACAAGCAATAGATAGAATAAAGAAAAAGATATGAAGAACATAACCACTGAGATACGATGGAATGCAATGATGCGCTGATAGCAGTGATGTGATGGTAGAAAAAAATAATGAGAGAAAAATGCACCTGTAGGTCCAAAACTCATGGAACTCTCAAACAATGCATGCATACATTAAAGGGCCCCTATCCCGGTGTAGAAATGTGAGCAAGGCGATAAAAAAGAAAGGCTATAATGCACGTGTGAGGCTCAATGGGCTAGCAACGGTATATGTATCGAAAGGGAATAACAAGGTATAGGGCTAACCGAAATGATGGCCACCCATCCTGCGACCATGGTCTCAAACATAGTACCTCTTTAGCTGATCCACGTTGGTAGGCTCCGAGAATCGATTTCCATCTAGATCCATCAACCATGCAGCGCCCTCTGGGGTCAGCTCCCTAATGAAATAAGGTCCGCTCCAATTGGGTCTGAACTTCCCCCTCGGATCTCTGATCAATCCCCTGATGACTTTCAGAACCAAGTCACCTATCCGTAATGGTCTGGGCTTGACCCGCTTTTTGAAAGCGCGGGCCATCTTCCTCTGATATGCACGAACATGGTCTGCTGCTCTCAATCTCTTCTCATCGAGGAGATTGAGCTGATCAAATCGAGCCTGAGCCCAATCTGCCTCGGGAATCTGCTGCTCTAGTGCTACTCTCAATGAACCCATCTCAATCTCAATCGGTAGCACTGCCTCCATACCATACACCAAAGAGTAGGGTGTAGCTCCTGTAGATGTGCGAAAAGAAGTCCGATAAGCCCACAGTGCGAAAGGGAGCTTCTCTGACCAATCCCGAGAAGTCTCAACCATCTTTCGCAAAATCCTCTTAACATTCTTATTCGCAGCCTCTACTGCCCCATTCGTCTGCGGCCTATACGCAGACGACCTATGATGTCGGATGCCATATCTCTGTACTAAGGTGTCAACCTCTGCCCTGAAATGTACCCCTCTATCTGAAATAAGCTCATGGGGGACTCCATAGCGGCAGATAATGTGTGATCTGATGAAACTAGCAACTCTAGATGATGTCAATCTCGCATACGAAGCGGCCTCCACCCACTTGGTGAAGTAATCGATGGCGACCAGGATGAACTCATGACCATTGGAAGATTTCGGCGAAATCTTCCCGATGATGTCGATGCCCCATACAGAAAATGGCCATGGTGAAGTCAATGCATGCAACTCCGAGGGCGGCACATGAATGAGATCTCCGTGTATCTGACACTCGGGACATCTCTGAACAAACTGGCAGCAATCCGTCTCCATGGTCAACCAGAAGTAACCAGTCCTCATGATCTTACGGGCCAACATATGCCCTCCCATATGTGGTCCGCAAACTCCTGCGTGAACCTCTCTCATGACTCGATCGGCAGAGGCGCGGTCCAAACACAATAGCAACATCCCGTCTGCTGATCGTCTATACAGTGTCTCGCCACAAATCACGAATCGGGTGGCTAACTGTCTCAGTGCTCTCCTATCCTTGGCCGTGGCGGCCTCAGGATATATGCCAAGTCTCAGAAAGTGATATATGTCATGGTACCAGGGCAGATCATCGTCTATCTCCGGATCGTCAATCAGACAACAGTATGCAGGAACGGATCTCGACTCGATCAGTAAAGGACGAACAACGGTATCTGCAGGAATATCAATCATGGAAGCTAAAGTAGCTAAGGCATCGGCAAACTGGTTCTGCGCTCTAGGCAGATGTCTGTATCTCAAATCATCAAATCTCTGAACCAGTAGCTCATAGTATGCATGGTAAGGCCTAAGCTTCGGATCTCTAGTCTTCCACTCGCCCTGGACCTGTCTCAATACCAAATTGGAGTCACCAAACACCTCCATCTGTCTAATCCCGAGCTCGAGAGCTGTCTCTAATCCCAGGATGAAAGCCTCATACTCCACAATGTTGTTCGTGGCAGGATGTCGATCCGAGAATGCCAAACGAACAGACCTAGGGATGTGATCACCATGAGGGGATATCAACAAGACACCTATCCCGTATCCAGAATGGTTGGCCGCACCATCAAAGTACATGCGCCAACCTGACAAACTGGTAACAGCAGCAACATCCTCATCCGGGAAATCGTCATCAATAGTCCTACCATCAGAAACTGGTAATGAGGCCAGGTGATCTGCAACAATGCTCCCTCTGATAGACTTCTGAGTGACATAATGGATGTCGAACTCAGTCAGAAGTACCAACCATCTCATGAGGCGACCGACCAGGGCAGGCCTATCAAACAAATACCTCAGAGGATCTAGACGGGATATCAAATGTACTGAATACTCGGTCATGTAATGTCTCAATCTGCGAGTAGCCCAAACCAACGCCAAGCAGTAGCGCTCAATCATGACATATCTCGTCTCGTAATCTAGCATCCTCTTACTCAGATAATAAATGGCTCGATCCTTGCCCGAATCATCGAGCTGAGCCAACATGCATCCTAAAGCCACGTCTGAGACGGACAGGTATAAGAGTAAAGGACGGCCTGGTGTAGGAGGCGCCAAGATTGGGGGTGACAACAGGTACTCTCGGATCCTCTCGAATGCGCGCTGACACTGATCATCCCAAATAGTAGGTTGACTCTTCCTCAAGAGTCGGAAAATGGGCTCACAGATATCTGTCAATCTGGCGATGAATCTGCTGATGTACTGAAGTCTACCCAAGAAGCCTCTGACCTCTCTCTCTGTCCTCGGTGCAGGCATGTCAAGGATGGCTCTAATCTTATCCGGGTCAACCTCTATGCCCCTCTCACTGACCATATACCCCAAGAGTTTCCCAGAAGTCACTCCGAAAGTGCACTTCTTGGGATTCAATCTCAATCTGAACTGTCGGATCCTCTCAAAGAACCTCTCCAGAGCTGCTAGGTGATCTGGTCTGCCTCGGGATTTCACTATCATGTCGTCTACATAGACCTCGACATCCTGATGCATCATGTCATGGAAAAGGGTGGTCGCTGCTCTCTGATAAGTGGCTCCCGCGTTCTTCAGTCCGAATGGCATGACTCTATAGCAATAAGTGCCCCACTCGGTAATGAAGGACGTCTTCTCCATGTCCTCTGGAGCCATCAGTATCTGACTGTACCCGGAAAATCCGTCCATAAAGGACAACATCGAGTGACCTGCTGTACTATCAACTAACATGTCGATGTGTGGGAGCGGGAAATCATCCTTAGGACTAGCCTTGTTGAGATCTCGAAAATCAACACAGACTCTCACCTTGCCGTCCTTTTTGGGAACAGGAACGACATTGGCCAGCCACTCAGGGTACTCGACCACAGATAGAAATCCTACACTGAGCTGCTTCTGAATCTCCTCTTTAACCTGCAAGCTCCAGCGAGGGTGTAAACGTCTCAACTTCTGCTTAACCGGTCTGGCGTGGGGCAGAAGTGGCAAACGATGCTGGACGATGGAAGGATCGAGGCCTGGCATGTCCTCATAGGACCATGCGAAAACGTCCAAGTACGCTCTGAGCAACTGGATAAGGCTATCTCTCTCATCAATAGATAAATCTGATCCGATCCTCAACTCTCTAGGCTGATCCGCTGTGCCAAAATCAACAATCTCCGTGTCCCCTACAGCGGGCGAAACTCTCTCATCAACGGGATCTGAATCGGAAACAGAAGACGAGTCATCGTCTGAATCATGCTGCGTAATCTCATCATCAATGTCAAAAATCTGTGATGTAGGTGAAGATGGTGCAGATAAATCAATAACGTGAGAGACAGGCAAATACTCAAAGATACTCAAATCCATAGATGAAAAGTCAGAAACATAGTCATGACGGGAGACAAATCCCGATAAAGCATCAAGGGAAAGAGGTGGGTCCACAAGGTCGGACGCTCCCTCAACTAGGCCAACAGGGCCATCAAACAAACCATCAGCGACCATA
Source organism: Vitis rotundifolia (assembly GCA_030254885.1). Classification (NCBI taxonomy): domain Eukaryota; kingdom Viridiplantae; phylum Streptophyta; class Magnoliopsida; order Vitales; family Vitaceae; genus Vitis; species Vitis rotundifolia. Next base: position 20,627,454 of record CM058159.1, on the reverse strand, counting down.
ACATCCTCGATGATCTCCGGAGTAGGAGCGAACTGAATCTCCTCGACGATCTCGAGGACGGATACCCCGAAGAGATCAAATGGTGAAGCGAGCTCAGGCGGAGCTATCCCATCAAGCTGGCCTATGCTCATAGCGAGCATCTCATCAGTATACTCATCGTGTGGCACAGCTCCGTCCACTATGTCCCCGATCTCAGTAAAAGTCCCGTGCTCATCGATCTCATCCGGGAAGCAGAGCGTCATGAGGCTCGCACGATCGGGGGAGGGAGGAGCGATCAATACAGAAGTCGAAGGGCCAGGGGCTCCATCACTCAACTGTAACTGCTGAACGAGGCGCTGAAGCTCGGCCTCCTGGGTGGTGCTGAGTCCTCCGATGATCCCATCAGATGGTGCATGTGGCTCTAATGCTCTCACGAAGTAATCGGCTAGGCTCAAGGTGTATGGGCGAACAGGATAATAAAAGGGCGTATGAGTCAAGCGAGCCCTCACCCTCTCCCTACGCAGCCGCGCCATATAACGATAGTCAGCCTCAGTGGGAATGAATCCAAGCCCGAATGGTACGTCGCGGTCTGGAAAGGTCATGAACTCACTAGGCCCGTGCTGACGCCGCCCCAACCCCATACCGGGAAGATAAGACATGCTCCGCATAATGTCGAGCACTACCGTGCTGCTATGCTGGTCGAAGGACATGGCTACAAAGTCTCGGCAGAAATCCTCCATCTCCAGGGTCTGCACCTCGTCAAAGGTGAATCCGGTCAAAAAAAGATCATCATCAGCGTGACTAATCTCGAGTACGGGCTCGGCCGAAATGAACATATCCCCTACAGACTGCACCACGACGACTCGGCCATCATGAATAAACTTCACCTTCTGATGAAGGGAAGAAGGAATGGCCCCAGCTCTATGGATCCATGGTCGGCCCAGAAGCAGGTTAAAGGACGTAGGAATCCTCAAAACCTGAAACACGACAACAAAAGTGGCTGGACCAATCAGTAGCTCAATCTCTAGTGTACCCATGACCTCCCTCCGAGTGCTATCATACGCTCGAACAGTCTGAGTGGAGGGACCGAAGTCAGAAGGAGCATATCCGAGGGCAATGGCAGTGGCAAGAGGACACACGTTCAGGGCCGAGCCATTGTCCAGAAGGACAGATGGGACTCGACGGCCTGAACAGCGAACAGATATGTATAGAGGTCGTGTGTGGTCCGAGCCCTCCGGTGGCAAATCATCGTCCGAGAATACGATGCATGTGGCTCGGCCGGCCGTCATCATATGAATCAATCCCTCGGGGGAGGTGGTAGTATCGACCCTAATCTGGCTCAAAGCTCGAATCAGAGCATCACGGTGAGTGCTCGAGGATGCCAACAGGCTCCATATGGAAATACGAGCCTGAGTGCTCTGTAGCTGTCTCAAGATCTCATCGTCCTCTGCTCTAACCTCCTCGGGAGCAGATATACCCTCGGCTGGCCTAGCTGCCGCGGGAGGGGGCTGTCGCATCACTCTACCTCCTCGGAGAATATACTGAACATCTAGAGTCTGAGGATCATCAACACATGGATCCTGAACCTCCTCAACATCTGGGATCAAGACGAAAGGCGTCTGGGCGCTATAATGTGGCAAAATCAATGGCTCAACAGTGGCAGCCTGCACCGACGCCGCCTCGGGAACTAATCGGAATGGAGCACGCATCCGAGGACCTAGAGTCACCTCACTCATCTCATAAATCACATCTGGCATGATAGGCTCCGGGTCTGAATCATCATCACTCAGCATGTGAATGTGGTCATCGATCTCATCAAAGTCTAAGAAATGGATACCATCGGCAGGTGGAGGGACTGCATGTGTGGTGTGGGCAGGTAACGGGTTCGTGGTCACACTCGGCTGACCCAAGTGTACCAAACCCTGGTCGATCAAATCCTGGACGGCATGCCTCAAAGCGGTGCATCGATCGGTCTCGTGTCCAGGCCCCTGATGATAGGCGCAATGCAAATCCATCCTGAACTGAGGTGGAATCGGCTGAGGTGGTGGCCTAGGAGCAAGCGCAGTCAACAAACCAGCCTCTGTAAGCTTCCGAAGAGCCTGGCTCAACGGCATACCAATCTGAGAGAACTGTCTCTGCGTCCTCAAAGCAAATGGAGCAGGAGTCTGCTGAGCTCTGGGTCTGGGGTAAGGCGCGGGGGGTCTCGCAGTGAACTGAGCAGCATAGCATGGCTGTCCTGTAGCTGTGTAGGAAACCGGGGGTCTCTCGATGCCCTGGGAGTCATAATAAGGCAAAGCCAAAGTCTGCGGCGTGTATGCATGATCATAAGTCGGACGAGGCGCCCGTGGCCTATACTGCTGAGGATAAGATGGATGAGTCTCACGAAGCTGTGGACCTGGCTGATGGCGCCTGAAAGGCCTCTGGCTGGTGGAACCAATGGTGCTCACATCGGCTGATCTCGGCCCTACCAATGGTTTCTTCCCCCTAGCATCAGCAGGGGAAGAATCCGACCATAAGCCTCTAGAAATGCCATCCTCTATATCGTACAAAGCCAGAACTAAGGAGCCGAAATCTGAAAAGGGCACTCCAACCACGTGCCTAGCAAATCTGGGCTGTAAGCTCCTCAGGACCATCTGTATCTGATCTCTCTCGGATGGTCTATCCACTATCTCAGCTATCTTCCCGCGCCAACGGGAGATGAATGAAGAAACAGACTCCTCTGACCTCTGTCTCAAAGCCTCAAGCTCCCTCCTCGATACATCCACGACAGTATTAAATGAAAACTGCCGTAAGAACTCCTGGGCCAAGTCATCCCATGTCCTACGCCGCGAGGACTCCAAAGACGCGAACCATCGCTGGGCCGCTCCACTCAAAGAGAGTGGGAATAATGTGATCAAATGTGGCTCCTCTAAGCCGTGGGCCCTCATCAGTGTGCTGTAGAGTCGAAGGTGAATGCGAGGACAACCAATGCCTGTGTACTTCTCGAAGTCGGGCGTCTTGAAATTGGGCGGTAAACTGGCCATTGGTGCTTCGTCAAAATCCTCCCAAGTAACAGCTCTGTCTGGAGTCCTCAACTGCCTCAACCTCTGCTCAAGCCTATCCATACGAGCGTGTGGGTCCTCTGAGGTAGGGGTAGGCACGGTGATAGGAGGCGGGGCAACCTCGGTCTGGCTATGCAGGGTGAACGGCATGGGCTGTGGTGCTGACTGACTGGGTGGGGGAGGTGGTGGCACTGTAGGGTCATACTGGGCTCCATCCTGAGGCGGGACCTGCCGCGCCTGCTGTCCATCTATCCTCCGGCCAAGGCTAGCTATAGCCTCCTGAATCGAATCCATGGCCGCAGCAAACTGGTCGACGGTGACTATCTGTGAATCCATATCTCTCTGATCTGATCTCGGGTCTGACTGGTCTGATGCTCTGATCAATCTGCCTCCAACTCTGATCCAAGAAGTCAAACCCAGACTGAACGTATCAATGCTCCTGGAACAGTGGAAACACCATATAAGATACGAGGTAAAGGAAACTCCACAAAGAATGTCTAACAAATGTGCCGAAGACAACCCGGAATCAATCAAACTGATACCCAATCCCGAGCAGATACACAAGAGACTACTGTGAAGGTAACTAAACCTACCACTACTGAACCGACTCTGAAGGCCCACAGATGCACCCACGTGTTGGGAAAGGAAAATCCTAATTGAAAGATCTAGGACTCAACCTACACGGTGAAGGTGGCTCTAAAAGGAGATAGGTGGACTTTAAAAGATCCCTAGCAGAGGCGATCGTACCCTCCGGTGGTACGCAACCCTCTGCACGCCTCCGAAGAGACGGGGCGCTTCCATGCAAGGTGGTCATCACCTCCACACATGCACTACCTCGCATCCCAGGGGATTTCCTATGGTGGAATCTTGCAAGACTCTCGACACTCATTGGTCAACTAGAGTGTACAGTGAGTGGTGTGGGCGCATCCGAAAGTCCTATGAATCTAAAGAAAAAATGAAACACACTGGTCATACAACTATCCATGAAACCTAGCTCTGGGCTATACAGGTCTTCAAAGATCGGACTCCAATCAGCATCAGTGTGTCGAACTCCTCCAGAATGCTCCCGAACAATCGGTATAGCCCGTCGCTAGACCCTACTCCTATCCTCTAGCTCGGTCAGAGAATCAAGCACGCATAAGATCTCACAATTGCAAAAGTGAGAACCAAAATGAAAGAAATGACCGAATACTAGAGGGTTGGAGGTAAGGGGATAGAAGCGCGGCCCACACAGACAAGCAACATACAATCACACAGGAGAAGAGCAGTCATGCGCCATACAATCATGCAAAACAAGTATATATCATCCAAATCTACACACAAGCTAATCGAGATAAATATCTGGCAAGGATAGCATGCTCAATAACAATCATGATAATATACAACAAAGAAAATCAACCATGTCAAGATGAATGAGATAAATAGCGAGAAGAATGTACATGTCAAGGTAAGCAGAGTAATCATACAACCAGGAGAGTCAATATGTGAGGATAAGCAAAAAGATCAATCAATATAATCAACACGCCAATGCCTCAAATGAATACAGCAATGAAGCACAGAAAAATCAGAATCCTCAATCAAGACAATCAATCACATAATCGGCGAGCATGCATCCAATAATACCAAGGACTCTCAATGTGCAATCAAAAGATAGGTACCCATTGATCGACCAATCAAACGCCACATTTGCTTCATCCTAAGTTCAAGCTTGACCCTCTAAAAATTCCCCAGTGGAGTCGCCATTTTGTGGACCCCGCATTTCGGCTCATGCGTTTCCCACTCGAATGGCGCGAACCCGATTTTTATTTTATTTGGTGAAAATTTGATTTTTAGAAAAAGACTTGGAGTCGCCACTTATTTTTGTTTTATTTTTAAAGGGTAAACAAAATAAGAAAGAAAAACCCTAAGTGTGACTCCTGATTTGGAAAAGGTGGTCTGTGAAAAACCGAGACTGGGTTCGGGGGTCAGGTTACTTATCGGGAAGGTATGGCAAAAACCGTAGCACCCCTCTAAGCCCCTAAAATGGGTCTCTACTAATAAGATGAAACAAGCATGGCAATTGATTGATTAAACATGGATACCAAACAATAATCAAATGTATGAAAGCAAGACACGCATGATAACAAATAAATCAATAAACACAATCGGGCATAAGGCGTACCTTAGTCACAAGCTGAGCGCTATCATAAGAGACAAAGTTAGTGCACAAATACAAAATAATCGCATGCATGTCGTAGAACGGAATAAATCAATCACGCATGGCAATTAAATCAAACAAACAATCAATCAATGAGAAAACCTCATATGTTGGGCTCCACCAAAACCCGATTCATTTTAGCATGAATTAATCTCATAAATTCCATTATTTTGAACTATGAAATTTATTCAAGCTTATAAAAAGAATAAAAATAAATAAATAAACAAATCAAGAATTTATCAAAAATCGAGGAGAATTTGTGAAACAAGCTTGCCGGAAAGAGATGTGGCAGCCAATTTTAGAAAATCGAGAATATTGGAAATCCAGGAAAGAAAACGGAAAAAAAGTAATAATAAAAGAAATAAATAAAAATAAAATAATAATAATAAATAAATAAATAAATAATAATAATAATAATAATATGTGAAAATTAGAACTTTGGTAAATTGGGAATTAAAATCGGAAATTGGAATTTTTGAAGATTATTTAGAGATGGAATTTTAAATAGATGAATAAGCGAACAAATAAATAAAGGAATAATAATAATAACGAAAATAATAATAATTAGATAAATAAATGTGAAAGTTGAAATTTTGGAAATTGGAAATTGAATTTAGAGATTGGAAAATTGAAGAATTTTTTTTAGAGATCGAATTTTAAATAAATGAATAAGTGAATAAATAAATTAATGGAATAATAATAATAATGAAAATAATAATTAAATAAATGAACATAAATATCATAATTTTTGAAATCGAAAATTAAATTCGGAACTCGAAATTTTGAAAAATTGTTTAAAGATGGGATTTTTTTAAAGAGAAGACTATATTCAAGAGTGGGAGTTTTGGAAGAACTAAAAAAATGGAGTAAAAATAAAAATAAATAATAGATAATGAAAATAAATAAATGAATGAATAAAAATTTGAAAAACTAAAACTTTGAGAGTCTTGATTTTTGACATGTAGGATAATAAAAAATTAAAAAGAATGAGACATGTAAAGGTGGCCGTGCATGGGCTGCCCAACAACTTTCTTTGGAAGACTCACTTAAAAACCCATTTATAAAGTTGCATGCTAGGTTGACCTGCCTTGCTGTACATGTGGGCTGTTAACCTCTCAAACCGTCTTCCACAAATCCTAAATCCAGAGATGGTGCAGCCACTGCCGCGCCAAGCATCTGCCCAAGGTCACCTTCCTCCATCTATGGGCCACGCTCCAAACCTGAAATTGGATCAGCAAGTTCGGTTCCCAAAAGAAAACCTTCACAAGAACATGGTACTTCATTCATCCCTTGAGGAATTCCTTCAATTCCTTCCGGCACTGCATCAAAAAAATTCTGAGCTCGCATCTTTTTAGAAGTGGGGCTCCTGATGAGCATTTGAGGAGCCGTTCGCATAGGATACGCCGCAAAGGTGATGATCCGATAGTAGCACAAGGGCGGCGTAGAGAGGATTTGTAGGCTTGTGGGACTCGGGTGGTGGGAGAAAGTGAGTGGAATGGGTTAGATTGCGGTGTGGAGAGGGAAGTGGTGCATGAGGTGTGAGAAAGTGTGTATTGCGGTGTAGAGAGAGAAGAGGTGGTGAGTGAAGAAAATGGGTATGGGAAGGTTAGAGAGAGGAACGATGGGTATGAGTATATGATGTGGTGTAGAGAGAGAAAAGGTGGTGAGGGGTATGTGAAGAGGATGATGGGTATGAGAGAAGGGTATGATGGGTATCATGCATGGGGATGAATGGTATGAAGGAAAATGGGTATGAAGGTAAAGAGAAATGAGATAAAAGTGAGGTATGAGAAGGAATGGAGAGTTAGAGAGAGGGAGAAATGGGTACGAGGGTGGGCATGGAACGGGTTAGAGAGAGGAGCGGGTATAGGGTATGAGAAAAAATGGATATGGGATTGAGGTGGCCATGCATGCATGCTTCCTATGCGTGAGTGAGAAGTAAAACTAAGCGGGTGGGGAGTAAATGATGGAGGGTGGCGAGTGGTGGAATGGCCATGGAGATGGATATGGTGCATGATGGATGGGTTTAGTGAGAGAAACGGGGTATGGAGAGGTGGATATTGTTTGTGAAATGGGTATAGAAAGCATGGGTGTGGGGACGGAAAGATGAAGAATGGGTTTAATGGAATATTAAGGTTGTGGGTGGCTCTCATGGGGATGAATGGTGTAGAAGGAGATGAGCATGAAGCTAGTGGAATGGGCCGCAGGGGGTTAGTAAGAAATGGGTATACTGGAGTCTTCATGGGAAATACTAAGGAGCCATGTGCATGAACCGCATGCACGTGGGGTGGAAAAGGTGGGAAATGGGTATGATGTGGTCAAAGGCACTGTTGAGAACAGAGTCGTCCCACAACCCTCCTTCCTTCCCCGTTTCCTGAAACAGCCATGGCGACTGACATGCTCTCCCATGGTGCCCTCGGTGCATAGTTTAGCTCAGGGAACATCCCTTGCACAGCTGAAAACGAATCATGCATAGACTTTTGATGCCCTGACATTTTATAACATGCTTCATTTACTGGTTTCCCATTTACAGAATTACTAACCCAGCTACCTGTAAATCATTTCTATTCCACATCTCAGATGCAAGGGACCCCAAAACAGTTTCATGCTCTTACCTCTTAAAGTTCCATGATCGCACTCTGGGTTTTTGGACCTTTCCCTGGATTCCGACAGTATCAACTTGGGAGGGCCGTAGCAGCAACAAAAAAAACAGAGCAATGACCAGAAGAAAAGAAAACGTAATAAAAACAGAGTATGAGCTTAGCTCTATGCCATGGACTGTCAATGAGCTATGAGCAGGTGGAACTCGGAGGAAATAAGAGCATGGTTTCGACACATCAAGTTATGGGAAGGAACAGAGCATCAGATATATTCAAAAGGAGTCGAAAACACCCAAAACAAAATCAAAGAAAAACAGAGCATGCCTGACCAGAGTCCCACAAAGCATAATGAGTGGCCTATAGTATCCACTCCAATAAAAAAACCAAGAAAAACTCAGAAGAAATACTGAAAATGAGAGTTAGTCAACATGAAAAAGAGAGAAGGAGCTCACAAGAATCATACCTGGAAAAATCTTCTTTTAAGCAAAAGTGGGTTGGCTTTCAGCCAGCTCTCCGCTGTTCCTTGCTTCCTCAGTTGGTCTTCTCTCCGATTTCCTCTCCAGCTCCACCAGACTTTTTTCCGAACCCTCCTTCAAGCTCTGTTCCCCCCTTTTAAACCCTTCTCAGCTCCTGTTCTTGTCTTCCTCAGCAAGCCATCACCAACCCTACTGTTCCTCCATCAGCTAGCATGGCTTGTCAACCATCAGCAGCGTGGCCTCCTTGCTTTCCTGCTGCCCCGTCTGATCCGGCTTTTTCTTCTCCAGCAGAAAAAGGGGCCCCCTCCTTATTTCAAAAAGAACCGCCAAGAAGAGCTAAAAGCTCTCTCCCGGGGCCCCCCACAAAAGGGGTCTACAGTATACTTATTTAAATTTATTTCAATTTTTTGTTATTTTTTTTTTTATAAAAGTCTAATTAGACTTGCAATTCATTGAAATTATTCAATTATTTTATTTTTTACTTCATAAACCAATTATATTGCTTTTTGCATTTTCACTATTCATCCAATTTTTTCCAAAAATTATTTCAATGGAAAATAAAATAAATTAACCCTCAATTTATAAATTATGTTATCGAATTATTTTTTTCACAATATTTACTTTATTTTAAATTTTGAATTATTTTTTTAAAATATTTAGTTTATTTAAATTTTTTTTCCTTCACCTCCTTGGTTTGTCACTTTATATTACAAAGTAAAATAAATTCTAATTTCTTTTTGTAGAAAATTTGTATTTTTACAAATTATTCATTATTTTTCAATTTTTACAAAATAATTCATCAGATTATATAATTGGATGTTGTAAAGAATTAAAACTTTTGTGTTGCCTTGGAATTTTTTTTTGGGTTGGCAAAATGTCATTGTTGCAAGATTGCCATTGGTGGTATGGTACCGAAAAGGATATTTGGGTACCAAAACATGACTCATATCCATATGAATGTCATCCATCAATTAAATTCCAATCTGGGTACATAACCTAGCCATTTGCATTCCAAATCCACCTCCCTCCATCAATGTCACCCATCATTCCAAACTTTTAGTTAACCAAGTCATTTTCATACCAAATCTACCTGCCTCCGTCAAAATGTCATCCATCAATGTCATTCACAAACCTAATTTTTATGGATGTTGGCGGTTAAAGGTTTGTTTGGTGACGTTTTTTAAAAATGATTCTTGATGTAAAAAATAAAATTTTTAACTTATTATCATAAAGGTATTATGTACTTATATATAACATAGAATTTTTCAAAAATATTTTTTATCTTTTCAATTTTTATCCTAAAACTCAATGAAAAACAACTTAACACATTTTTATTTTTTTTTAAATCTATTTTTCTTGAATGAATTACGGAAAAATATTTTCTACCAAAAGTTTGAAAATAGTATTTTCTAAATTAGAAAATAGTTTATATTTTAAAGAATAGACCAAACAAACCACAAAGTTTCAAGTATTAATCATAGTGTAAATTTTGGAAAAACTAACATTGAACCTAATGGGATTATGTGCATTTTTGGTTCAACCGGAAGCCCAAAAAAGAATGGTATGTAATGAAACGTTTGGAAGATCAAAATTAATATTATTTTATAAAAATTATTGTAAAATATAATTTTTAAGTCAAAAATTATGATCACTAAAAACAACATCTAATAATCATTGCATAAAACACACTAATCCTAATAAGATTTAAAGTTATTTTAATGATCAATTATATCTTAATCATTTTTAATTTGGTGTAAAGATGTGACAAAATTATTCGAAAATAAAAATAAAGAACAAATTTTTATTTATTTATTTTTAAAAGGTTAATATCATAAAAACCCCTCAAATTTAGTGAAAATACACTAAGCCACCACATGTTTCAAATTTCGTCACTTATACCTTTATAAATATATTTTGTAAATAAAGTTTAGGGAAAAGTGAATTTTTAACTCATTAATTTGAAAAAATATAACAAAAAGAATCTCAACTTTTATAAATTAATTTTTTCTTTACTCATTTAAAATATATTTTAAAATACATGCATTTTTTTGTAACTCAAATAATTAGTTCTTAAAATGACCTTTTAAATTATGATGTTAATAATTTCAATTAATAATTTTTTTTCTTTTATTGTGAGAACTAATTTGAGATTAATAAAATAAAAACTTTAAAAATTAAAAATACAATTAAAACTAAATTTTTTTTAAAAGTTTAGTAGAAAATATAGATATAGAGAAAAAGTTAGAAATATAATAAGAGTAAATATTTTATTTTTTAATTTTTAAGTTTTTTTGGTTTTCAATTGTATTTAATTTTTATGTATTTTAATTTTAATTGTATTTTTAATTTTAAAATTTTCTTATTTTATTGTTTTTATTCAATTTTATTAAAAAGAATATGCAAAGATTAAGAAATTTATATAACACATGATATAAAATCATTATTTACTAGGGAATTAAAAAGATTTTATTTATCACCTAATGATCCTCGATAATTTTTTTACAATGATTTTTATTTCATATTATATAATAAAAAATTTATAATGTATTTATTTGTAAAATATTTTTATCAAATTAAAATAATAAATTAATTTTAGATAATTTTATTTAATATTATCAAGTAAAAATATATTTCAAGAAATAATTATTTGAATGATGAAAAAATGTATGCATTTTAAAATATTTTAAAATGGGTGAAAATAAAACTAATTTACAAAAGTTAAGGTTTTTTTCTATATTTTTTTAAATTAGTGAGTCAAAACTTATTTTTTTTCTAAATTTTATTTTTTAAAGAATAAAATTTAATTTTTAGAGAATGGTTAAACACTCTTATTTAAAATATTTTTTTTTCTTATCTAAAATCTTTCTAAAAATAAATTTTATAAACCGAATAAATTTATAAGAGTGTTAATCGATGAAATTTGAAATTAACAATAGTTAAGTGTATATAGACCAATCCTCACGGCTCTCTCGATGAAATTAACCCATTTTTAAATTGATTGCTTGACTATATATATATATATATATATTTTTTTTTTTTTGGTTTTTGGGAACTCTTTGCCATTTTTTACAATGCTCTTCCTTAAAAAAGAAAGAAAGAAAATTAGTTATTATTTTTATTATTTATATATTTATGATTTATCTAATTTTTAAAATTTTTAGCTCCTTTTGATTTAATAAAAATAAGAGAGCACGCGGAGTTTCAGAAAAAACCAAGAGGGAGTGGAGACACACTAGACAAGCAAACAGAAGGAGAGGTGAGAGTTCAGAGGGGAGACAGATAAACCGGCGAGATCAGACGCTGCTGACATCGCCGACGGCACCATCGATTTTCGGCCTGTCAAATCAGATGTCAGTGATATTGTTCATCTTCTGCTTCTTCTTCTGCATTCTTTTTCTGTAAATGAGAAATTATCAGATCTGGGTTTTGTTTGGCAATTTGTGTATTGATTTCACGTTGAGTTTGTTGTATTGTGAGTCTAAATCAAGGGTTTGACTTTGTTGAGGTGAATTTTGTGGCTGGGCACTGCTTGGAAAGGGCACTGCTTGGAAATAATGGTACCGGTCGATTTCGAATTGGTTTGCTTTTTTGATCGGTTGGTCTATGTGCGTTTTACATGGGTTTGTTATTTAGGATCCGGGATTTGGGAATTCATGCAAAAATTGTGAAGGATTTGATTGATGTAACCCCAATAGACCAACATGCAGATTCTGCGTTTACTTGGTTTCTCAATAGCTTTTTGGCCCAGTTCTTCAGTTCTACAAGAAGTTTTTGCAATTTTTTGAGGTTCTGGTTGTGGGCTGTGCTTCATGCTTGAAGTTTTTGATTCAATACAGTGGGTGTGGGTGTGGATGTGGGTTTTTGGTATTTCTCTGCTTTTCACAAGTTTGTAGAGTTTTAGACTTTTACTACTGTTCTTGACGTTTGGTTTAGGTTGAGGGTTTAACAATTTGGTGTCATTTCAAGGGTTTGATTTGATTTTTCTGTGAATTTATAGGTAGATCAACTGTTAGTGTACAGAAACAGATTCAACAAAGAGATCCAAAATGAAACCATAATTGTAAGCTCATTGGATGGTCAGAAATGTGAGTGACAAAAGAAAGAAACTAAATTGAAAAGAAAAAATGGACCAACATAAAATTTAGGGAATTTTTGGTGGGTAATTTTTGAAATAAATTGTGAAAGAAAAGATAACTAAGAAAAGTAGATTCTTAGAGCTTAGGGTTTTCGTGTTTGAAACTCTAGAGGCTAACAGTGCCTGTTAATGCTGCTGATTTGCTTCATTGAGTTGATTTTGTATTTTCTTAAAAACCAAAATAACAAAGAAATGACTAAAGAGATATCGAATTCTTTTTTTTCTTTTTTATTTCCTTTGCTTAGTTTTGTCAACAACTGGACATATAGGAAATATCAAATTTGCAGTGCATAAATAGATTCAATCAAGCAATCAAAATGGGAAAAAGAATGATTTTCCTGAAAATTTAAGTGGAATAATTTTCTGAGAAAAGCTTCCAGAGAATATTCCAAAGGTACCTAGAAGGATTGGTTCATAGAAATGTAGAAAAATGTTTTGGGAAGGAAGAAAAACCTAAAACTGGAAGGTCATCTTCAGAAGTTTCTAATTTTGGAGCAAATTGTGAAGAAACATAGTGAGAATTACTGAATCCTAAAGGATGGTACAGTACACTCACTCTTGTGTAGGGTAATTGTAGAAGTCACAAAAATATATCTAGCTAGATGAAGTAAGCAACATCGGTGTTTTGAAGTCAGTGAGCTGAATTGGAAAATTTAACTTATCAAATAATTTGTTTATTACTCAGATATTTCCCAACTTCCTTTTTTTTTTTTTTTTTGTTAAATGGAATTAAACTTACAACCTCTTTCATCTCGTTCTGAATCCCTTATTACTTGAGGTAGGTCTTGAGGGCCAATTTTATTACTAAGATACCTAACACAAGATCAAATTTCAAACAAATTAAAACAAAAATAAATTTAGTATTTCATCATTACATTGGACATAATATATTTATATTATTTTTGGTACTATTTATTGATTTGATAATGTTTTTGTTTGAGTCAAGCTCTCGAGTTGACTTTATTTAAGGATGATAGTTGGGAGAGTTTCTTCATGTCTAGTACTTAAACCTAAATGCCCCTCTAAAAGTCAAACTGAAAATTAGATGCAACACATACAACATAGTATTTTTCTAGTACCTTTGAAAAAAAAATTGCTTACAAATATACAACATAATTTGAATTTCCTAATACCTTTGGCATATTCTTTCAATTTCTTCCAATCAATCATTTTCATGGCCTTTGAAATATTTTATAGGGAAAGCTTTTTTTTTCCTTGGACAATGATTTCACTTCAAGTTCTTGGGAAAATGTTTCTTGTTAAAGATTAGATGATTAGACCCATTCATGCACTATACATTTTAGACTTCCTATTTGTTTGGTTGCCAACAGGACTAAGGAGAGGGAAAAAAAAGAGAAGAAAAGAAAATCTCATTTCTTGTAGTCTGGTTTTTATCTCATTTCTTATAGTCTGATTTTTAAGAGCATAAAAAAAAAAAAGTTGGTGTAGCCAATTAGCTGCATTGACTAGAGGTGCTGGCTCCTTAGGATTTTGAATATGGAAACTTAAGATTTAATGATCTCGTTTTCCTTTTATTTTCTTTTCTTCATATGTTTTCAACAATGAGCTTCTTTGAATTTGAATTTTATGTTTTACATTGTACTACTTTCTCAAGAAAGTGAAGATCTTGCATGGATGCAAAACTATATTTCTTTTCTTTTATTATTACATTTTCTGGGTAACCAACCAGAGTATAATAACTGTTTCATTTTGAATCGCTTTGTTGAATCTGTTACCATGAACCTTAGTTCTTGACGATTGCATTTTTTCTTTTTATTAATTTTCCCTTTTAATGCAGAGGCGGGATTTGAAATTGAATGTGGATGTAGTATTCTCAGAAATTCAATGTGTGGGCTAAGATGGTTTTCAAATCTAATATAAAATGGGTGGCTCTTATTGGGCTCATTCTTTCATTGTTCTCGCTGCTGCTGCACCTTCTACTTGCAAAATTTTCAAATGTCAGTTTAGTGGAGTACAGCGCATTAGCAGGTTTGCAGGAAGGTTTACATTCAAAGTTAGGGGCACAGGTAAATTGAGATCAAACTTTCGTCTATTACTTTTAACTTTGCTTTCTAATCTTTCTCCTTTTTCCTTTAATTGTAGATTGGATGCATATTATTCTTCACAGTTGGTTGATAAGTAAACTCTTTTGTTCATTTTGTTACAGAGGCATAAAAAGTTATGGGGTGTTGTGAAGCCCTTGGAATCTTTACAGCCTTATGCCAACCCCAGAAGTAGCTATCCTGGTAATATTTTACTCAAGCCTCTCATTTGTGCATTTACAGTTTTATTCTGTTTTGTTTTAAGTTATTCAAGATGAGTGGTATTGCTTCAATGATACCAAAATATTGTATGAGTTCTTGCATGGTATGCTAGCAGATTCTAGTTGAGGGAAAAGACTAAAGGAGCTTCAGCCTTCGGTAATTGATCTTTAGAATTTTGATTAATAATAAATCATAGAAAATCCATGCATGTGTTGATATCTTATCATTCTATCCTTAGCAAATTGTTTTCTGAAGTACCTTGAGCAATTACTAAACATGAATCTGGATTTTTTCAAAATTCATGCATTTCTTGACACATGCGCTCTCACATTCCATATCTTGGACTCATAAACATGCACCAGCACCTTGTAGAAAGTGGCTAAATTTTTATTTGTTCAAAAAGAGTTCATTAGTGCTTGAAAGTTAAAATTATATGTAGACAGGATGAGACCTTATTATGAAATAATTACCAGAAGCCTGACTTGTCAACTGGAGGTTAATTTAGTTTTCAATGCTTAACAAGGCATGCTATTTATAATTGATGGGTGATTTTATTTTTTATTTTTTATTTATTTATTTATTTATTTATTTTTTGATAGATAAGAAGATAAATATATTAGAAAGACTGCCAAAAGAGTGACCCATGGTATACAGAACATTTATAAACACAACTTTGTTTCTGTGGGTCGGTCTTTTTGCGGCTTTCTAATATAACCCTCAACAAAATCCCAACTAATCTAAAAAACTAAAAAGAGTTGAAGGAACATAATTTATAAACACAACTTTGTTTCCGACCATAGAAGACCAACAAAAGAACTTTTTCGACTTTGGTTTGAAAAGTCATCTCCATCAAAGGCTATTCTATTCCTTGCCTTCCAAACTGTCCAAAATAAGCATAAGAGACTTGCTTCCTATGCTTTTTGCTCATGAATGAACCATGCCAACTTGTGAGTATCTCTCTAACCGATGAGGGTAGCACCCCCTCATCTACTCCACCTTTTTCCCTTTAGATCCCCTAATTCTTTTATGTTTTAGAATCAAAAAGGGCATGTGATATTATGATAATTTCCTCATATCTTCTTTCACCTACACCACCCAAAAATTTCCTTTTGTGATAAACAAGTAAAAAAAAATATTATAAATAAAACCTAACAAAGCAACAAACTGAGGTACATAGGATTGTATCTAAAAACCTCGACTTTAATCCAATTTTCTTCTCCCTCTTCCTCACCTTCTTCCCCTTTTTCACCTCATTTTCATGCCTTCCCATTCAAATTTAAATATCTATATATTTTCATTTTTTTTTTCTTTTTGAATTTGAAGTTTTTATTTTTTTATTTTCTTTTTCTTTTGCTTGTTTTGTTTTTTATTTTTTTCTACTTGAAGTGGAAGATGAGATAAATGGGAAGGGAAGAGGTGGTTTTCAAGTAGAAGCCCCCCATTCATATATTTTTCTTTTTGTTTTTAATTGGAGGTAATCTGAATGTTTTGGGTTATTGATACCTATAAAATTTAGAGAAGAGTTTATAAGATAGTTATAAGAGTATTTGTAAGTTATAGGATACAATGTTTGATCCTCAAGCAATAAGAGATCCATTACATAAGTATGAAATAAGGATATGCCAATCAGTGACAAAGCAAGAAAATATATTGTTGGAGCACATGATATACATGTGGGTCTAAATCCTACAAGGTTAAAAAGAGTCTTTTTTTTTTTTTTTTTATCAATAATAAAAAAAGGAGTCTCATTTGACGAGAGGTTATGTTTTCTTTGTCTCATGTTTATTTCCCCACTAAGCCCATGTGTAAGGCCAAAAAGAGGTTAACCATAAGGGAGGGTGTTGGAGTGCATGATTTGCCCATAAAAAACGGAAAGAAAAAGGTGTTGAAGTGCATGATATACATTGTTAGCTAGAATATTTTTGTCACATGCAACGGGAAACTGAACTGATTTCACCAATTAGGAGCAATATGATTCTAGACTTTAGTTGAAGATGCTGTAGGGCCAATTGGAAGGTTCCAAATAATGCTGATCATGGCCGATAGAAGAGGCCTAATAGCCTTTGATTTAAGAGAATGGATGGACTTTGATAGATTAGAATGCCAAACAGTGATCAGTATGGCTTTCCAGAATAGTTGTGATGACGATTTGTTTGGTTAAATTGAATTAGCTTTCTTTTCTGCTCCTCTACTTCTTACATGAAAATTATGTTGGCTGGTTTCATCAATATTTTCTGTGGTGTTTTCTCCATCCCTTATCAAGAGCCCTGAATCATTTTGAGGTTGATTTTGTAGTTCTAGCTTGTGGCCATAAAATGAGTAAAAGAAATCTGGCTGCATATATTATTAATTTATCTGACATGGTGGCATATGAATTTATGTTTAGATTGAGAAAGAATGGTAAAAGGATCCATCTGGCAAGGGGTTGGGGTGGGCACGTGGGAAGTTCTAGGTTTGATTCCCAACTAGGAATGGAAAAAATGTTTCCTATCCTGAAAAGAATGATCTTGAATGGCTGCAACCTCAGTACAATGCATTTATTCGAATAGAGATGTAAAACACACACACGCACGCACACGCACATACTCTTTTGCTGATCTTGAATGGCTGCAACCTTGGTGCAATGCATTTCCTACTTGAATAGAGTTATAATCCACACAGACACATAGTGTGTGTATGATTATCTTGTATTCCTTTTCCCTTTTTTAAGTATAAATAATTGCTAGACAAGAAAATTACTTCTTTAATAGGGATATGTTCAATGAGAAAATTTCAGTGCAGCAGCATATTACATTTTTATTCATTCTCATTTAGCTATTTGAATTAGAAGAAAGACAATTATGGAGTATCTATTTACTTTGACTTTGAAAATTGTGGATGTTGTATGGTATAACCTGGATGGTAACGATGAATAATAGATCAAAATAATTGTGATCTTGATATATGAAAAATATTTTCAACAGGGACTTTAATCTTTTATCTTTCCTCAAAATTTTAATTGTACTTATTATCTCTGTCTTCTGGTAGTCCCTTTGTTTTGTAGTTGAGCATTTGATGAGTTCAGCTTACATCTCTTAAGTTGTTTCTCCTTTCTTTTACAGTTCCAAATGAGAAGAACAACGGTTTTATTTATGCAAAAATTTCTGGTGGATTTGAGAAGATTAGACCCCTGGTATGATTGTTTAATGTTAAAACCATTATCTCTAACCTAATATCTATTGGGAGTTTTATAACATTTTTTTTTAATTTTCTAGATCTGTGATCTTGTGGCCATATCCAGGCTTCTGAATGCTACTCTTGTAATTCCAGAGATTCAACAAAGTACTCGTTCAAAAGGCATTAGGTATTCTATGTCAGATTTTTCAGAAAATGTTCAACCTTCGGTTCAATATGCTAGTAAACCTTATCTTTATAGCCTAACACTTTACATTTTTACAGTTATAAATTCAGGAGTTTTTCCTATCTCTACAATGAGGAGCAGTTCATAGCATCGCTCAAAAATGATGTAATCATTGTGAAGAGCCTACCTGAAAAATTGAAGTCGGGAAGGAGAAACAATGAGTTCCCCACTTTCAGACCCAAAAGTTCATCTTCTCCAAGTTTTTATATCAAGGAAATCTTACCAAATTTAAAAAAGTTCAAGGTTATTGGATTGATTCTTACTGATGGAGGGTGCCTGCAGGTAGTTCAATATTCTAGCATGACCAATATTTCTGAGTCAAATATTTTTTTTTGATTTAAACTCTTCTCTGTAGAAATTTTGAGCCCTGTACTTGCATAAATATATATATATATATATATATATATATATATATATATATATCATATTATGAATTAAAAATATTATGAGGTTTAAATTTGCTTTAATTCTTATGTTTGAGTCAGGAAGAGATTAGGTAGTTCTTAGTATTGGTGGCATTTGCTGTTTTAGATGCTAGTTATTGTTTTCTTTTTTCTTATGCATTGCAGGCATTCCTGACTGCTAGTGTTCTCATTTTGAATTGGACATCTGTGCATATTACTTTCATTTCATTGTTAGTAATTACCACTTTCTCCTTAACATTTAGCTACTTTTATTATAGTCGTGCTTGCTAATATGGAAATGCAAAGTCTCTGGTTATCAGGCAACATGTTGCAATTATGCCACAAAAAATGGTTATTTGGAAAACTGTTGGGGTTTGCCTGTTCTGTTTCTTGTCAAATTAAGAGGCAACTTATTGCAAGATTATCTATAGTATGAAACTTTTGTATAGTTTGAGGTCTACTGTTTTGATGTTGAGAACCATGATATTTAAATTTTATGCTACTTCTTTGCCAATTCACTTTTGCATGCACTTGTTGTTTTCAAAAAATTTCAGCAAGTCTCCCCTGATGAAAATAGATTATCAACCTCTTTCATGGCTTCTGAATATCACTAAACTTCACTATGCTTTTGATATCACATTATTGGCCTTCTGTTCATACTGTGTCAATACCTTTATTGATTTGATGAGTCTAATTTATCTTTGGTTAATATTTATTGATCCATAAATCAGGGAAAAACTTAGCCTTCTTACTTGATATAGAGAGGAGAGTTAAACAATGCATCTGTTACATGGGTTTGGATATAGGTGTCATATGTGGGTGTGTGTTGGTTGTGGGTAGATGTCTAGGTGTTTGATCCTTTTACATATCAACTTTTAGGATATGGAAACTCTGCTGAAAATTGATCTTGATTGGTTCTTGGATACAACATGATAAAAGGAAGTTTTCAATTAGAAGCAAAAAATTAACATATCCTTGAAAAAAAGTTCTCTCGCTCCTTCTCTCTCTTTTCTCTTCTCTTTATTTTTATAAAAGAAAAAAATATCAAAGAGTTATTCAAAGCAAAATAAGAGTGTCTGAAAAGGATTCCCACACCTACAACCATGTCATAGCATGTCGACACAAGTATGTTGGGTGAAGTTGAAAAGTCCGGGTATCGGAGAACAATACTGCCTCAAGTGATATTTCTAAAACCATGGGAAATTTCAGATATGTTTTCAGAAGCCTTAGAGAAGTTTTGTGATATTTGCCCTCAACGTTATGTTGGCCTATGATATACTTACAGTTGTCATCTGAGCTACATGTTCTTTTTGATGAGAGGCTGATCTTAATTCCAAGGCCTGTAAACTGAAACCAAGTCAAGCTTGAGCTTATGCAATTTGGAAACTGTGGCCGGGCTTGGCTAGTCAGGTCCGTCAGAATCTCCTAGCTCCCATTAACAAACTAGAGAAGGGGGGAGGGGTTTGAGAAAGAGAAGGGGGTTTGGGGGTGTTTAGTGTTGGACAGGAGGAAATAGGTCCATAAAAGTACTGTGCAAGAAGAGCCTAAAGTGCCACACCTATATGGGAGTTTCCATTTTGGTATTGAACTCAATCATATCGTGAGTTACTTCTGAATGGGCATTACCAACTGGTTGCTGAAATCAGTAATATTGTGGGTGCGTCTGAATGGAGGCTCCTCTATATGCCCTCTTGTTGATGGATCCCAGCCTGCTCTCCTGCTTGGAGTGGGTTGATGCCTATTCTGGCACTCTAAACTGTTCAGTACAGGAACTGGAAATACCACACCTGTCTGTGCTGTAACAATTGGGTGCTGAACTCAGTGAGGTTGTGGGTGTTCTAACCGGGCATTACCAATTGGGTGCTGAAATCAGTATTGTTGTGGGTTGCTTCTGAATGGAGGCTTGTCTAGATGCTCTCTCATTGGTGGAGCCGATCTTGCTCTCCTGCTTGGAGTGATTAAATACCTATACTGATACTGTGAACTCTCTGATTATTTTCAGAAGTCACCTTTCCTTTTAAGTGACTCTTCAGAGTTCACATTTCCTTTTTTGGGTCGATCTTCAGCGGCAGTCTTTCGTCTGTTGCTGCATAGGTACATAGTTACCAGGTTAAGGGGAGGAAGTAGACTGTTTGCTCTTAAGCATTTCAAAAGGAGGAAAATGAAAAGTCATCCGTCATTTGAACACTTTGCCTATAGCTCTTGTGCTTCATTTTGTTGCTGAGCTTAGTTTAAAAACAACAAAATTTAGAATCTTATTGACTGGTTGGGTTTGGAATGCTTGTTGCAAGCTTCATCTGTCTCTTTTTCTCATAATGTTTTTGGCAACTGAACCGACCAGTGCAGTAGTAAGTCATTTCCTATCATCGATAGTAAAGTTCACTAATTCTCCTAAAGTATGTGGTTTCTTTCTTCTGTTTCTCTTTTTGATACTATTGATAACCAGCAGCTCTTGAGTGTTTTCCCTGATTCTCACTTAACCAAAAGATAAGTTAATCATCATACACAAGATGATGTGCAGGACAGGTTTCTACCATTTGATTGGTTCTTCGACTGATCATGTCAGATGTTCTTTCATCATCTTTACCTGAATTAAACATTTATGGTTGATTGATGTGAACATTCATGTTAGATGTTCTTTCATCATCTTTTTATAACTATTAGGAGCAAGGAACCTATGGTCTCACTTGTTCTGGTTCTCAAGGTTACTAATTCTAGAATTTATAGTTGTGTTATTTGTAAGCGGTGAATATATGATTTTGTACTGACAAATCGAGTATGCATGCCTTTTCTCTATTATATTAGAATTGTTTTGTTATATTTTCAGTTGATTGTCATTGTTTTTCTAATATCTTTTTGAGTTTGTGCCCTTGAGGCCTGGCTCAAGTGGTAAAGGGATGGGGAGGGTTTGTGGGAGGTTCCATGTTCAAGTCCCAATGGGGACAAAATTTACCTATCAAAAACAAAAATATGTTTTTGAGTTTGTGTTATGGGAAAACAATAAAGTTTCTTAATTCTCCTTAATGCATTTGTTATCCTCTTTTCAGTCAATCCTTCCTCCTAGCATGTCTGAGTATCAGAGACTTAGATGCAGAGTTGCCTTTCAGGCCCTTCACTTCCGCCCAGAAATTCAAGTTCTTGGGCGCCGGATGGTGGAGAGGTATGAATCCCCAACATGCTTGTTTAATTTATGGGTGTAATATTCAGATTTAGGGTAATGCAATTTATAGGAAAAAATAAAAAATTTGTAATGGAGATTGTGAGGCCTCATCTTTCCAGTTAAAATATTGATAGGAACTTCTTTTTATGAAGTGGTTGAACGCACAAGAGGATAAAAAACAAGTTATTTATAATCCTGAAGTTTTTTCATGTCTGCATATACAAGAACCATTTGCTTTCGTTCTATGAAAATTTGAGCTTTGGACTTTGGCTTATACAGGTTACGGGACTGGGGCCAACCATTCCTAGCTTTTCATCCTGGCTTAGTGAGGGATGCTTTGGCTTATCATGGTTGTGCAGAACTGTTCCAGGTTAGCTGTTAAAGCCTTTTCTTTTCCGCATCTTCATCAAGAATCAATATAATGCACCTCTCTACAAATCTACGTTACGTCAGATTTATCTAGGGCTCTTTTATTTATTTATTTATTTTTGGGTGCTTCGGAATTAAAATAATAAATTTATCGTATGGAAAATTTTAAATTTCCTATTAAATCTTTATGTGTATGGTGGGTGTTTTTAAAATTGCTCAGAGATACTGAATCAGCTTACCCTTTCATTTTAATAGAGCTTTCTTGATCCCTCCACATTGTGACTTTGGATTTCTTTTTTCTAGGATGTCCACACTGAACTAATACAATATCAAAGGGCCCAGCTGATCAAACAAGGAATTGTTAAAGAAGAACTTAGTGTAGATTCACACCTACGCAAAGAAAAGGGCTTGTGTCCTCTCATGCCTGAAGAGGTATATTTAGGATTAGAGTTTACTTTTTTGTTTGATATTGGTCAAAATAGTTTTCTGTATCTGTAGTGAAACTTCTTACTCACATTTCTTGTATATTTCCTTTCCCAACCATAGTTTCTAATGTGCTAGAATTTTTTTCTAATTTGCCCCAAATTTCTCCCCTAAATATCTGAATTGGGTCAACTTTAGTCCAAATTGGCATTGCCTCTTCTATTTGTTGTGCATTTTCTTCATGAATGTTTGCCCAAATCGTTAGCTAACTTTTATTTTTCCAAACTATTCTTATACCTCAATTTGATTTTTGTTGTTGTTGTTGTTGTTATTATTATTATTATTGTTATTATTGTTTTTGTTTTGAAAAATGAAAATAATGTTATAAATATAGAATAATGTACAATGATGGATTTGGAATGCATCCTGGTAGAAGTTATATGAAGGGGGGAAAATACCAAAAACACAAAAGCAACATAAAAAATAAGCACCCAACAACTAGCATCCCACACAAAAGCACTGGTGTAGTGGTTTACCATGCAACATAGGGCCTTCCAAAGTAATAGAATCTCCACCTCCATGGCTAAAAACGGTAAGCTGTGTGCTTCAGAGGAGATCCAATTATTTTGCCTCTTGTTGCTAAAGAAGCCACCAATCTCCATTTGTCCCAGATTTCCTAGGCGTAGGATCCATCAAAGTTGAGTTTTAGGTGGCCATCTAGGGAAAGGACCTACTCATGTTTAACATCTGCTCGTGTTGTAGTCAAAACTTGAGGAGATGACATCTTTGTATATTGTGTTGCAGTCTAAACCTTTTGTATAGACACCTTGTATAGTAGAGGAGCTCAATCATATTTTGATCAAGTATTTTTGTAATCGTGGGGAGGACTCCTCACCCTTCTCATGTTTTCATTAACCTAAATATATACATCTCTTAGTTCTGATAAAAAAAAAAAAAAATGTTTAACATCTGCTCCCTTCTGGCAACAAATCAAATGACCTGTACAATCCCAGTAAATCATGAGTTGGAAAATTCTGAGGTTTGGAATTTAAATAAATTAACTCCCTTTGCTACTGATGACTTCAGTGATTGATCAATGAGCCTTTGCATGCTGTTCAAAATTTTTAGCATTTGCAGAGAAGGAAGATGGAAGAAGATGGAGTTTGGGGAATGTGTTAGAGGAGTAGATTGGAGACTTGCATGTACAGGTGAGTGGCATAAGGTTAAAGAAAAAGAAAAAACCCTAGCATTGCTTTTGACCAAAGTTGTTAGCTAATGTGTGAAGCAGAATTGACTGAGGCTTATTCAAATAGATTTAACGCTCTAAACAGAGTGGTGCTCTTCATCCAAGTTCTAGGACAGGAGGTGAAGAGGGAGGGCAGGGTGCAATGTTGGCCATTGAGAAATGGGCAATACATCCAAAGGAAAATGTTCGTGCAGGACAATTCTTACCTGGAAGAAGGTGATGCTGATACACTTAACTTCATAAAAATAGGATGGTGGAAATTAAAAAAATATTATCTTTAAGATAGTTAAGATGGGTTACTAGGAATTAAGGAAATTGGAGTTAAAATTTTATCACATTCTGGTCCGTTGTGAGTGGGATGCAAGTTTATGGAATTTAAATTTTACGTTGTTTGGTGTCTCTTGGGTTCTCCTGTGCTCTGGAAAAAGATTTGCTGCTTGGATAGCACTGTGGTTTCTTGAACAGCAGGCACAAAGAAGTTTGGGTATTGGTTACCATTTATTTTGTTGGATAATTTAGAAGGAAATAAACAGAAGAACTTATACAAATACTGAAAAACATGAAGAAACTTAGACCACTATCCATTCACATGTAAAGATAGCTCAGGGGATAAATGTAATACGGCTAAACTCTGAATGCACCAATCCTGTGAGATATGGCATGGTGCTGTGGAGTCTACATATAGACGTACAAGCAGTATTTGAGAACTTCACTAAAAAACTTTTAACTAATAAAAACATGTTACATAGTTTATAAGTAGAGCCTTAAATGACACTGCTGTCACCTGTGTCATCATCTTGAAGTAGGAGCGGTGAGCAATACACCAATGGTAGTTGAAGTCATGGATGAAGCTGCATTGCTGAAAGCTGCAACAGCATTTGTAATTTCTGGCATAAGACACTGGATTTCTTCTATGCACATCAAAAGATATTTTGGCATTTGACACAGACCAAATGTCATTTACAGATAGCTTTCAAAAGCCATGAGTAAGTTACACTGTCTACATAAGGTTCCTAGGATTACTTACTGGTGAAGTATAGTTGCTCAACCTACAAGGAAATTTCTTGCAAGCATAATGAACCCACATTTAGAACTACCATGCTCCCTGGGACATGTAGGGAAGAAAATTTTGAAAAGTATGTTCATGGAGGAGGCAACAGTGATTAAAATTCATTGGCTTATGGTGCAACGCTATTCCCATTTTGTATATGAAAGTGGTTCTTTCAGTTTCTTCATGACCTCTATCCTGGTGTTTTGAATGAATTTTGCATCTAATGTCTTTGAAAACATGCAGCATCTGTTCAATTAATGTATGCTAAGTGTGGTTGTCCTGCATGGCTAACTGGCTTTTACTTCGATGTGGACTGGCTGATTTCTGTTGGAAAATTTTCAGGTTGGAATTCTTCTTCGAGCAATGGGGTATCCTCCTAAAACAATCATATACTTGGCTGGTTCTGAAACTTTTGGTGGTCAGCGAGTTTTGATCCCTCTACGTGCCATGTTTGCCAACTTAGTGGATCGCACTTCTTTGTGCAGTAGCCAAGAGTTGTTGGACTTGGTTGGACCTGAAGCACCTCTTCCTCTTGACACTTTCAAATTTCCTCCTGCCAAAACAGAGGAACAACTGAAAGAAGAATGGAAGAAGGCTGGCCCTCGTCCTCGGCCTCTCCCTCCGCCTCCAGATAGGCCAATTTATAGACATGAAAAAGAAGGCTGGTATGATTGGATCACTGAGACTGACACTGAACCGGATCCTTCACCTATGGATCTAAGGATGGAAGCTCACAGGTTACTTTGGGATGCTCTTGATTATATTGTATCAGTGGAAGCAGATGCATTTTTTCCAGGATTTAACAATGATGGAATTGGATGGCCAGATTTTTCAAGCTTGGTCATGGGTCAACGGCTGTATGAGAATCCTTCTTCCAGAACATATCGACCAGACAGGTAAGATGTCATGAAAATTGATTTTTCTCGACATTGAATTGTTTAAAAAGGTGCCCAGTTGTCCAATGAAAGTTGAATCAGTCTATTATGTTATAAATAACTTCAATGCTGCCACCATTACCATGAGAAAATAGATTTGGCACACCATTTGTTTAAATCCTGAATTCTCTTAACATAAATAATCACTCGATATTACCATTTTCGTTCTTCCATTTAATGTTCTTGTTAACAGTTTTTCCTTTACTAATATTGTTTGCATGAGCAGGAAAATTCTGGCCGATCTTTTCAACATTACCCGTGAAAACATGTACCATCCAAAGCATAATTGGACACTTTCAGTGCAGGAACTTCTTAATAAAAGCATGGGTGAGGAGGGTCTTATAAGGGAATCCCTCTTATCGAAACCAAACTCATTCCTTTCACATCCTCTTCCTGAATGCTCTTGTAGAATTCCTTCTGATGAAATTCCAAATCAAGTAAAGGGCAATGATGGGCGACTTCTATATGGAGGGGAAGACAACTGCCCTGAATGGATGCAGCGTGGTATGGAAATGGTTAAAGTGGACCCCGGTGCAACAGAGAGGAGTAAAGCTGATGAGGTTGAGTTACCAGACTACGAAACCGATTTAGATGAACAACCTGAAAATGATGACACCAGTGGCAATACTAACACAACCCTACCATTTGATGAAGACGATGAAATGGATCCCAATGACTAGAATTGGAGGTGAGGATGATACTTGCATTCATTGCAATTTTTTCAGAACTGCAAATTTTTGGGGACAGGGTAACATACTACAGTTTTTTTTCTTTTTCATGGTTTCATATTAGTTCTTCAACGGAAAAAAAAGTATTCAAATTCATTCTTTCAGAGTAGATTTAAGGGAATCACCGACATGGGAAATAGAATTTTGTATTACTTATAATATGTATCGAACTGTTGGGAAAGATGAAGACACATCAGGACAAGCATGGTACCCCACTGTTTAGTAGAAATGCCTTTTCTGCTCCAGTGACTCAAGTCATCTTCATCATGGGAGCCACGACGCCTGAGGATCAGCTTCCTATGTTACCCTAAATGTATCACACAACACAAGTACATTGTGAAGTTTCCATACCATTTTTTTCCTTCTCTTTTTTGCTTTCTCAGAGATACTTGCAGTCAGTTCTTCAGTGATTGCAGTGTTATGATCTTTCTTCTCTAGGTGAAACTGGTTAGTGTTTTTTTTTTTTTTTTTCTCTGAACCGAGCCATGTGCTGAATGTAAATTTTGCTTCAAAGGAATCGTCATTCTTACAATAAGAGAGCTTCTTGTTATGATATTCACATGCTGCTTTGCCATTGTAAGTTTACCATAGTTTTTTTGCACCAAATCAAAGATGGGTAGTATTAAGATTGCTGAATACACAGTTCCTTTCATGAATCATAAGTAATCATGTTGATTAGAACATGATCCTAGGCTTCTACTTGAGGAGGTTTTGATTTACTACAGAAATCATAATGGTATGTTTTAACTATCTCTTAGTTTTTACAGGCAATTGGTTTTGAGGCCATGTAAGAACATAAAGGAGATAGAGACCTGGTTTTTTTGAAAAATATTTACATTGTTGGAATCCAGTTTGTGGACTTTCCAACCAATTTGAACAACTGCTGAAAGTCTTATGAACATATAGGAGTTGGCTTGACCACATGACCAAACGTTTCTAAATAATTCATACCAAGGGTTTGTGTAAATCCCTTTGGAACTAAGCGTGCCTTATATTGATTGATCGAGTCATCTAGATTTTGTTTGAACTAAAGTGTTCACTTGCCATCATCAATATTCTTGATAATGGGCTTTGGCGTTAGTGACCAAGTACTGTTAGTGCAGAAAAATTTGGAAAAATCTACATCAGATTTATGTGAGATGATAGGAATAAATCTGCCTTCTAACTCCTTTATTTTAGGGAAAAATATGAAAAATAAATCCTAACTGATATACCAAAATTCAAAATTGAATTAGAGACATTGGATAACAAATTATCTTTATCTCTTTATTTAGACTAGCTAACAAACATGAAAACCTAGCTCGAGACTCTTTAGAATCATGTGATCCTCCATTAAATTCAGACTCACAATCCGAAACTCATTCAGATTTCTACACGCCCCTTCAAGCCGGTACATGGATGTCAATTACTCCCTCCCAGTTTGTTGATCAAAGCTTCAAAACTAACATTTGAAAGGGCCTTTGTCAAGATATTTGTTGGCCAGTTGGTGTATAAATCATCTTAATGACTCTTTGCTTCAAATGTTTCTTTAATGAAATGACAATCAATTCCCACATGTTTAGTTCTGTCACGATGAATTGGATCCTATGCAGTACTTATTGTTGCCTAATTATTACAAAACTCTTTATGGAGTTTCAATTTGAACTTTTAACTCATCAAACAATCTTTTTAGCCACATTCTTTGGCATATACTCGGAGCCATAGCCTTGAACTTTGCCTGAGCATTGCTTTTAGCAATGATCAATTGTTTTTTACTGCATTAAGTAACTAAATTTCCCTAGATGTAAATGCAATAACCAGAGGTGGATCTCAGGTCACTTATGGAACTTGCCCAATTAGCATTTGAAAAAAATTTAATACCTTTGTTTGTTCCAGTTGAAAGTACAATCCTTTGTTTAAGGTCATTTTGAGATACTTTAGAATTTGATATACAACTTCAAGATGTTCTTTAGTTGGATTGTTCATGAACTAACTCATAACACTTGCCAAGAAACCAATATCCAGTTTGGTGTGAGATAAATATATAAGTTTTCTAACAAGTCTTTGATATCTTCCCCTTATCAATTCTAGAGAGCTTCCTTCTGTTACACCTAGCTTGCATGAAGAGTCCATGGGAGTGTCAATTGGTTTACTTCTTAGCATTCTAGTCCCTTCTGTTGGCATTGCTTGTTATTTCAAATTCTGAGGTAACGTCCATATAAACCTAGCTCATCCTCCAAACCCTATTAAAGAAAACATTTTTAACATCTAAATAATGAAGAGGCTAATCTAAATTGGTTGCTAAGGATAGTAGCACACATTATATTTAGTTTTGCCATTGGAGCAAAAGTCTCTTGGTAGTTGATTCCATAGGCTTGAGTAAATCCTTTAGCAACTACTCATGCTTTGTAACAATCAACACTTCCATCAGCCTTGTATTTGATATTGAAAATCCACTTGCATCCCATATTTCATTCTTTTTAAGGGTGCAAATTTCATCTTTAATGCTTGCTCTCCATTTAAGTGTTTTTAGAGCTTCTTGGATATTTTTTGGTATTTCTATACTTGAAAAATTAGTGATAAAAGCATGATATATTGGAGATAATTTTTCATAAGATATGAAATTGAAAATTAGGTGTTGAGTACATGTCCTAACATTTTTTTCTCAATGTAATGGGAATTTCAAGATTAACAATAAGATTCTGATCATGCATTGAGTTACTTGAAACAAAATTAAGGTTGTCTTAGCTCAAATGAGACTCATAGTTCTATTTTGAAAGTGTAGAAGGATCTTTCTCCCTTTGAGTTTCCTATCTCCTTGAATAAACATATAACTCTTTGTGATTCACAAGTTGTGTGAGAGGATGAGAATTAAAATCTGTATTTAGAATGGGTAAGATATGATGAGAATTAGACACCACATTCTAAGTGAGAATGGGTTGGATTTTTTGTGGAGGAGAAGGTGTTGTGTTTGGTGAGGTAGCATCTTCGAGTGACCAAAACTGATATTCTTGAGTGGTGGTTGAATTCTCCCTCTAAATATGAGTTTTGGTTTAGAATAATGTGTTTTCAAAGAATGTGACATCCATGGAGTTGTAGAATTTTTGGGTAGTGAGAGAGTAGTATTTGTAACCTTTTTGGTTTGAGAAATAGCCAAGAAAGATACACTTGATGACTTCTGGGCCAAGTTTGTTCCGGTACTATTGGTGAATATGAACAAAGGCAGAACACAACAAAATTTTAGAAGGTAAAGAAGAGATGATTTGAGTATGAGGATAGGTTTGTATGAGGGTTTGTGAAGGCGTTTGAAGGCGTTTGATGGGATAGGCAGGGGTGAGAATTGTTCCTCCCTAGAAATGTTTGCAAACATGTGTAGTGAACATAAGAGATCTGATAACTTTAAAAAGATGTTTGTTTTCCCATTCTACTATCTCATTTTGTTGAGGTGTGTCTACATAAGAACTTTGATGGATTATGCCATTATTTGATAGATAATCTCCCAAAATTTGCTAATGAACAAGAAGTTATAAGAAAGATTAGGGACTAATACAACAGATTTCAAAGTTAGACTCTTTGAGAGAGAGCTATAGAACCTATACTTGCCACAGTGGATAAGGACCTATAAGCAATTCGAACTTTATAATTTTCAAAACAAGGATTATAGAAGTGAAATAAGGTGGCATTACCAGTCAGGTGATTGGAAGCACCTGAATCAATTATTCAAGTGCTAGATTTCTCTGTTTGGACATTGAGAGCACTAAAGAATTTACCTTTTCGTTCTACTGCTCCTGTTCCAAGCACAGGTGGCACAGCACAAGGTTGTGGTTGTGGTTGTCTAAGAAGCTTTTGGAGGAGGTCTATTTGTTCTTTGCAGAAGAGGGTCGCTTCAGGAGTCACCAAGCCATAACGGTCTCGTTTTGGAGGTGGTCTAGATGGTTTCTAGTCAGCAGGTTTCCCATGAATCTTCTAGCATGTATCCCTAGTATTTTCTGGTTTGCGACAATGATCACACCAAGGTTTTCCTTTCTTCATTCGATTATCTTTGCTTTAGGGATTTATCCCTTGGGATATGAGCGCTGAGCTCTCAGGTGTAGCAATGGTGCTTCGATTTCTCATCATAACTTTTTTCCTATTCTTTTCTCTTTGAACATCAGAAAACACCTCTTGGATGGATGGTAGTAGCTTAAATTCAAAAATTCTTCCCCGTACTTTGTCAAGATTTTGTTGAGCCCAACTAAGAATTTGAAAATTCTTTGGTTTTCAACAATCTTGTATTTGATACCATCCTTAGGACAGTCCCATGCTGGTTCTTCAAACATATCTAGTTGTTGTCAACGGTGGGTGAGAGAGTTATAATATTGGGTGACTGCGAGTTCTCCTTGTCACAGGTCATGAAGATTGCTCTTTATTTGAAAGAGTTCGGCTAAGTTTCATTGTTTTTTTAGTAACATCTCATATCTCTTTTGTAGTGGCGTAGAACATGAAATTCTGACCAATCTCATTCTTCATTGTGTTGATTAGCCATGACATTACCATGTTATTCTTGGATCTCCCTGTTTTGAACTTTGGATCTCCAGTTGGAGCAGTTACACCTAGTGAGATAATCATCCTTATATTTTCCACTCACTAACATCATGACCAATTGTGAGCCTTAAAGAAAGTTCTGCCCATTTAATTTGTGACCTGTGATGGGTAGAACAGAGCTCTCAAAGTTGCCATGGGTGCTAGAAACAACCATTTCTTAGATGATAGCAACAAATCTGCCTCCTAACTCTTTTGTTTTAGGGATAAATTAAATATGAAAGATAAATTCCAACTAATATACAGAAATTCGAAGCTGGACTAGAAATATTGGATAACAAATTATCCTTCTCTTTATTTAAACTAGCTAACAAACACAGAAATCTAGCTCGGAACTCCCTAGAATCATGGGATCCTCTATAAATTCAGACTCACAATCCGAATGATCATCCGAATTTCCACAGTAAGCAACTAAAACCTTACACTTCTCTTGTTGCACTGAACCCTTTTTAATCATTCACAGCTTTTGAGACAGGGTGAACTGTGTAATGGATGATTTGTGGAGAGAAAATTATGACGTTTCTTTATTCTAGTCGTTGATCAAGAAGGCTTTGGATGTTATGATATTAGAATTAGCTTTTGTAAATCAACAAAGGTATTTGGAGAAATTACTATATCATTATTAGAGGAATAATACACACACATATATATATATATACAATTGAGAGTCCTAAATTAGGAAGGTATTATTCCTAAGAATCAGCCTACAAGAAAGGAAACAACTTAATTATGGTAAGTACAGATATAAACAGCTAACACTCCCCCTCAAGCTGGAGCATAGATGTTGATCATGCCTAGCTTGTTATAAAAGTACTCAACTTGAGTTCCATTTAGAGCTTTTGTAAAAATATCCCCAAGTTGCTCTCCAGTCTTCACATAGCCAGTAGAGACTAGATTTTCCTCAATCTTTTCACGAATGAAGTGACAATCGACCTCAATGTGTTTGGTTCTTTCATGATAAACTAGGTTTGCAGCAATATGAAGAGCAACTTGATTGTCACACCAAAGCTTTGCTGGCATTGTGCACTTCATTCCCACTTCACATAAGAGTTGATGTATCCATATGATTTCACAAGTAGCCTGTGCCATGGCCCTATACTCAGATTCTGCACTTGAACGAGATACAACACTTTGCTTCTTACTTTTCCAAGCCACTAGATTCCCACCAAAGAACACACAATAACCTGTAGTGGATCTTCTATCAAACTTAGAACCTGCCCAATCCGCATCAGAAAAACACTCAATGAGAGTGTGTCCTTGACTACTGTATAGTATGCCTAGACCAGGAGCCTTCTTCAGATAGCACAAAATCTGCTCTAGAGCTGCCCAATGCTTTACTATAGGAGCAAATGTGAACTGACTAACAACACTAACTACATATGCAATATCTGGTCGCATCACTATGAGATAATTCAGCTTCCCAACCACCCTCCGATACCTCTCAGGGTTGTAGAAGGGATCTCCATCATCTGGCATAAGCTGTACATTAGGAACCATCGGGGTAGTACATGGCTTTGCTTCTATCTTACCAGTCTCTTCAAGCAGATCAAGCACCTACTTCCTCTGTGATAAGAACATCCCTTTCTTGCTCCTTGATACTTCTATCCCTAGGAAATACTTCAGTTCACCCAAGTCCTTTGTATGAAACTTGGAATGCATGAATGCCTTAAGATAAGAGATTCTTGTATGATCATTTCCTGTAATAACTATATCATCGACATAAACCACAAGAAGTATGATACCAGTAGCTGATTTCTTATAGAAAACGGAATGATCTTTCTTGCTCTTGTTCATGCCAAATTCTTGAATCTCCTTACTGAATTTTCCAAACCAAGCATGGGGACTCTGTTTCAATCCATTGAGAGTTTTTTTTAGACAACAAACCTTCCCATACTTCCCTTGAGCAACAAACTCAGGAGGTTGCTCCATATAGACTTCTTCTTCTAGATCACCATGAAGAAAAGCATTCTTGATATCTAACTGATGAATCATCCACTGTTAGGAAGCAAAAATAGAAATAAATAGTCGAACTGAATTCAATTTGGCAACTGGAGAGAAAGTATCAGAATAGTCTACTCCATATGTCTGAGCATATCCTCTAGCTACAAGCCTAGCTTTCAGTCTTGCCACAAAGCCATCAGG
This sequence comes from Vitis rotundifolia, assembly GCA_030254885.1. Taxonomy (NCBI): domain Eukaryota; kingdom Viridiplantae; phylum Streptophyta; class Magnoliopsida; order Vitales; family Vitaceae; genus Vitis; species Vitis rotundifolia. The sequence goes on along the minus strand of CM058159.1, from coordinate 20,594,344 downwards.
ATTAACTTTTACCGCAAAGACCCATTTGCAGCCAACAACTTTCTTTCCTTGAGGAAAATCATTAAGTTTCCATGTATGATTGTCCTCCAATGCACGGATTTCTTCAAGCATTGCATTCTTCCAACCAGGATGATTCAGGGCCTCTGTAACAGTTTTAGGTACTGAAATAGAATCTATAGAGGCTACAAAACACTCGAAGAAGATGACAGGTGATTATAAGACACAAAGTTAGCAATGGAATAGATAGATTTGCATTGTCGTTTACTTTTTCGAAGGCTAATGGGAAGGTTGAGATCACTGAAAGGATTAGATGACGAAGGAGCTGGTGCAGGACATGTATCTATAGTCACTAGGCACCGAGAGTACACCTGTACAATTGGTGGTTTGACTGGAGTAGTGGGAACATCAACAACAGTACCCAAATGAGCAAGAGACGCATCAGAATCAACCATACTTGATTGCCCAACAGTTGTTCTTGAATTAACCACTTGATACACAAGCCATTCTTCATCCTCCTTCTCACTTGCAGAACTTGTGGGTGAAGAGAAAAAGGATGTGTCTTCTGAAAATACAACATCCGTTGATACTAGATACTTATTGAGATCAGTTAAGAAACATCTATAGCCCTTTTGCAGTCTTGAGTACCCCAAGAAAACACACTTTAACGCCTTAGGATCAAGTTTAGTAACAGAAGACCTTGTATCTTTAACATAGCATGTACATCCAAAAATTCTTGGTTCAATTGGAAATAGTGATTTTTGTGGATGTATTACTTTGTACGAAATATCACCTTTAAGCACTACAGTGGGCATACGGTTGATCAGAAAACAAGTGGTAGAAACTGCATCAGCCCAAAATTGTTTCGGAACCTTCATCTGAAACATGAGTGCACAGGTCGTCTCGAGTAAATGCCTGTTTTTTCTTTCAGCAACCCCTTTTTGAGAAGGAGTATCAACACAAGATGTTTGATGAAGAATCCCATTATGACTCATGTAGTTCTGAAATGAGTTAGACACATATTCTTTTCCATTATCACTTCTTAATATTTTCATAGACACATCATATTGGGTTTTAATCTCAGTAGAGAATGCACAAAAATGGGAAAATACTTCAGAACGATTCTTCATAAAATAAATCCAAGTCATTCGAGAAAAATCATCCACAAAGGTAACAAAATATCGAAACCCAGTTTTAGAAGTAACAGGACAAGGACCCCAAACATCAGAATGTATTAACTCAAATAAAGACTCAGCTCGTTTATTAATCCTTGGGCCTAAAGAACTACGATGATGCTTCGCAAAATGACACGACTCACAATCCAATGAAGGTAAATTATCAAACTGAGGACATAATTTCTTCAACATTGGTAGAGAAGGATGTCCTAACTGACAATGGGCTTCAAAAGGAGAGGCAGTATTGACACACACAATTGGTCGAGGTACCCACTCATCAAGAATATAGAGCCCATCAGATACATGTCCTTTACCAAATGTTTGTTTCGTCATAAGATCCTGAAACACACAATAATCAGGGAAAAATAAGACACTACAATTCAGATTTTTGGTAAGTTTACTGACAGAGATTAAGTTAAAGGCCAAATTTGGTAAGTTTAACACAGAAGATAAAGTAATAGAAGATGTTGGTTTCACAGTCCCAGACCCTTTAATCTCATAGGTAGAATCATCAACAATAGTAACAGGAGGAGCAGAATGTGTTCTGAAGGTAGAGAAAGTTTTATGATTACCTGTCATATGATCTGTGGCACCTAAATCAATTATCCATTTGTTTGAGAAGGAGACAAGATATGTTTTACCTGACTCTGCCAGAGTACTAATAGGATTAGATGCTTTCAGTGCTTCCTGATACTGTGAATATTTAGCAAACTCTTTTACTATCATTGTGACGATCTTGTCTGAGGAGTCTGAAGATATAGTAGTATTAGATGTAGCAGCATTGGTAGTTTGATTTCTTCGATTCCTATTATGAAATTTCTTGTAGCTCTTTTTGGTATGGCTAGCCTCATGGTAGTAAAAACACACAATGGTACTTGAATCATTGCCACGATTTTCAAATGCCCTGTTTTTGCCCCTGTTATTCACCCTCCTTGCATTCTCTGCATTTCCTTCTTTTGCAGCAAGAACATTGGTGTGCTGAGAAGATGGGACATTCTCAGTTCTTAGAACTCTACTGAACACTTCCTGAAGGGAACCAATGTCAGAACCAGAAAGAATATGGATTTTGCAGTCTTAAACTCAGATGGGAGACCAGATAAGAAACTCATAACAGCCATTTGTTCCCTTTGAGCCTGTTGTACTCTAACATTCGGACTGAAAGGCATAAGTGCATTCAATTCCTCATATACCTTCTTGAAGTCCATAAAGTATGCAGTGAGGGATTTAGTTCCCTTCTTAGGACAATGGAAGGCATTCCATACATCATACATCCGAGATACATTTCCTTTTTCAGAGTAAAGGAAATTTAGATAATCCATTAGCTCTTTAACAAATTCACAATGACTCAGCAGACCAATAATATCACTATTAATAGAGTTTTTAATTTGCAGAAATAACTGTGCATCATTTTGCATCCAAAGTTTTCTAGTGTTTTCAGTAGGAGGTTCCTCAGTCAAGTGGTCATCTTTAGCAACACTTCTCAGATAAAATTTGATCGTCTTGCTCCATTCAATATAATTAGACCCATTTAATTTGTGTTCAGTTATTTTTGACACAACAGGCACTATATCAGCAACAAAATTTTTGTTCTCTTCCATGACAATAAAATTCAATCTCCAAAGTAATTTTACACCCAGATAAGAGCAGCCCAAACCAAAAATTGCAATTCACTACAGCAAGAAGAAAGAAAGAGATAAGTACCTCTTGTAGACCAAACAAAAATAGTAACAGAAACACCTGAAATCCCAAGAAGAGAATCTCACAATCCAAGGTTGAGATCACCACACCATACTGGCTGGAAAACAGGATTGTGAAATCGAACGCCGACTGCAGAGACTCCAGGCGATTTTGGAGCACATTAGGCAATTAAATGATGAGAGAAAGCTGCAAATCAAGTCCTCCCGCTGCAATTGAACGATGAGAAGAAGCTGCAAACTGAGTCTTCCCGCTGATTTCGGATTCGAAACTTTCTTACTTTCTTAATGATCTTCAACAGATCAATCTCTTGATGAGGAAGGGTGTTCTTACCGTATGGGCGAACAGTAATGTTGTCGGAGGTATTAACGGAGAAGTACGATGCCCCCCAACCGTCGATCCTATACAAATCCGTCGAGAGGGATGGGGACCAATGAGAATATTCGTCGGTGGGGAGAGTTGCAGCGTCGTTTGTTGCCAGAAGATCGTCTGCAAATGGCACCGATGAGGGAAGAGATGCCAGCCCTGGCTTGTTGCGTAGATGCTGCTGTTGCGCTTCTCAGGGCACGTGAGCTTCACGCGTTCAGCTTCCGGTGGCCGGACTTTGGGTACTAGCCGATCCTGACACTGCGCTTCCCCCTCCGAAGACAGCGACACTACTGGGTCACTTTTATTCCGTGACCCAAGAAGAACAGAGAATGGACAAACCTAGAATTTGAGCCAAAGGCTCTTATACCATGTAAATCAACAAAGGTTTTTGGAGAAATTATTGTATCATTATTAGAGGAATAATACACACATATATATACAATTGAGAGTCCTAAATTAGGAAGGTATTATCCCTAAGAATCAGCCTACAAGAAAGGAAACAACTTAATTATGGTAAGTACAGATATATACAACTAACAGCTTTTGAAGGAGAAATAGCTAAGAGAAGGTCTACATGAAGTTGTACATCTAGTGGTGAATCACTTGCTGAGGTTTTTGTGGAAGTGGCAAGCCTTATACTAATCTGACACAGAGGCCTGCATATGCCTGACCTTCCTCTCCTTCTGCCTCTTCCTCTCCCTCTATTAGTGGCAAGTTGTTTTTGGTGTTGCTTTTGTTGAACTTGTTTGCATTTTTGTGCATGTAGACTGCAAGATTTGTTATGAGTTGATTTGCTGTAGGATGCTATGTCCCCTTGTATTGAGCAGTTCAAATCTAGATCCATGAATGAGTAGTAATACATGAACATGTTAAGAAACCTAAAAAAACAAGTATTACTTAAGACCTAAGCTAGATTAGTATAACGATTATATCTTTATCAGAAATGGGTTTGGTGGCAGAAGCTAGGTGATATGAAATTCCCTTGATTTTGAGCAGATATTCTGGTGTGGAGGCACTTCCTTCTTTGCGGTTCAAAGCTGCAAAAGCAACTACATAATTCTTGCTTTAGCCTGAAAGGAATGCATGCAGATCAAACTAAACGTGATGGCATAGGCCAACTACTTGGGCCAGAACATTCTTGGAGACCCAACTAAGCAAGAATTGATCTTGTCGATGCTAATTATAGAACTTTAGGTTCATATTTTCGTGGTCTTGATGGGAACTGTCTGGTGGTTGACATGAATCTATGCCCAGAACGAAGGCTTCTAGATTGTGCCGTTGATGATGGACAAAATCTTTGATTTTTAGTGTAATAAAAAGGTGATTGAATGGGGTTGGAGAAGAAGAGTTTAGGAGTTTGGTTCGAGTAGAAGTTGATGAAGGAGAAGGAATGAATGTTGAGAGAGGCTCCAATAATATGAATAACAATGAGGACAGATTAGTTGTCTTTGCTGCACCCCCCATAGTCATCATTTCTTCTATATTCAATCCTGAGCTACACCTTTAGTCATCCTTCCTTTTATGATCCCCCTTGAGCCACGCCTATAGTCATCCCTTCTTCTATGTTTGGCTCTGAGCTGCGTCTTTAGTTATTATTTCTTGTACATTCCATCCAAGTCATGCCTTTAGTTTCCTTCTCTTCTCCTATGTTCACCCCTAGGCCTCGTCTTAATTTATAACCTTTCTTTTTTGTTTAGCCTCATGTTACACCTCTAGTTATCCTTTCTTCCTTGTTCGGCCTTGAGCAAAACCTTTACTTATCCTTTCTTTTATGTTTCGGTCATTAACATTGCATCCCTAGTTTTTAGCCTTCAGATGATTTTAATCATTGATACCACATCCCTAATTTTAATTCTTGGTGATTTCAGTCATTACATTTGCATTTCTTGTTTCCAACTTTACCTAATGGAGTCTTTACTTCCCAGTGATTTCGATCATGCGACCATATTCCTTAAATCCTTAATTTTAATATATTATTTATTTAATAATTATAGTGCTCATAAGTTTAATATAGACTTCCATATGTATGTTCATTTTTGGTTTTAGATCACAAAGGTTAGTTACCATTGCTTGATATATATATATATATATATATATTTTTGGCTATAAATATACTTCGAGCTTCAATAGGAACAACAATTAACCACATATCATTTACATTATAAGTGGTTTCAACAAAAAGACACAAAATTAACAAGCTCAACTCAGACCAATAAAGCTGTCAAAAGCAGGAGTTCCACCTATTTAAAAGATTGGAAAAGTCATTCAGCAACCAGGATTAGTTTTCATTGATAAAAATCCTTTTTAAAGATGAGTTTAATTAGGATTTTGTCACTAAATTATTGTCACAGAATAGTTATTAATTGGGGGAAAAAAAAATTAATGATACAATTTTTTTTTTTTTTTTTTTTTCTTTGGGACTGGTGTTACTAACTCTTGGCTCTTAACAAAAATATTACAAGTTGATTATTCATTTCTATTGAAAATCAAAACTCTAGAGGGTCAATCTTCTTAGTAGAATTTTATCCTATTGTTGAACCCCCACGAATGATAGTTATAGATCCAAATGTCTACATAAACACTTTTACAATTTCAAATTTAGAGCTTATAGTCCACCTCAATTACTAGCCATGCATTACACTAAGAACCATCTTGTGTAAAATGAAAAAAATATAATTAAGGAACCTTGCAAAGATCAACACATGTTTCACATCGATACTAGAATATTGATAGCAAAAGGTATAGGCTCTTAGATTCCAGTAGAATAAATATTTAGGTTTAAGATACTTAATGAAGACTAGTACATCATGATCTTAAAGTTAGTTTTTCAAATCTATTTCTCATTTAGTGCAACTTTTTGATCTATTAAAAGCTCTTTTATGTTAGCAAAGAGGTTTACATAATGTACTATTATCTACTAAAGTACTTTGAAGTGAACATGGTAAAGGCCTAAAACCTCTAAACTTGTAAAGTTGAGAATGAGATGAATTTGTAAAGGACCCTACATCATGTGTAATTGAACTAGTTGAACTATAAATACAACTTGATCATTAATCCATGTAGGCTAAATTATCTTTTCCATTCATTTTCATTTGAAGTGAAATTTTCTCATGGGAAAATTCTAAATTAAAGTATATTCTACAAACGCCTAAATTGTACATATTCAAATGTTTCTCCTACAAGATTTAGTGGGCATACTACTAGCAAGAGATCATAGGTTGAAAGCCTACTTTTGTTGTATGCAAAATTACATGACATAATACTAAATGTGCATACTAAAATTAATTCATTAGTATAAGTACTTTAGAAAATCAAATTTTATATCAAAAATGTCTTCTTTTTCTTTTTCTTTTTTTGTTTCTTTTTTGGCTTCTAAACTCAAGGAGACAATTGGACTAATAATTTGTAATTGTTCAATTCATATAAATAATAAAGCTATATACATACCAAAGAAAAATTATATAAAGTTAACTTTCAAATAGAGCTCTATCAAAGGAACAATGAGTTATACTCAAATCAATCAAGGCCATAAACTGTAATCTCATGTCTACCAAATCTGACTCAATTAAGCAATGTTCTTTTGCTCTCTTTCATAAAAGAAATCGGTTCTCAAAATAAAATGTAGTTCATCTAATTGAAAGCTTGTTCCTAAAAACTGAACGAGAGAGCACTTCCTGAGGAAACCTTAGCAGCTCTTGAACCTCAGTAGAGTTGCCTGTGAAGCATCAAGGAAAAGAATGAATTCATTCTTTAGTAAATTGTTAAACTTATATCCATGAAACAAGTGAAAATAAGTTATCATTTTTTTCCAAAAAAAAAAAAAACCTATCATCTATGTTTATTGCACAAACCATCATGTATAGAGAAGTAAGGAAACCTGGACATCAGTTGCCGCAATTAGTGATCCAACCACAGGACCTCCAAATGTTTGAGTACCATCACCACTACTTAATATTATATTCATGTAATGGGTTTCTTCATGCCCCCCCTTTGCATCTGCTAATATGTATCCTCCGTTTAAGTGAGAGTATGTTGTACATTCCCTACAAAGTGAATATATGAATAATAAACCATCTAATAGTTCAATATCTTTCATCCCTAAAAAGAATAATCATGAATACAAGTTTAGACAACATAAGTACTTGACATTATATTTAAGAAAAAATAAGAATAATTTAGGGAGCATGCCTTCTAAATAGCTACTAGCTAGAATGATTTGCAATAAAATATTTGACAATCTCTCAAAAATATAAGTATATAGTAGTACCACGTAGGCATAAATGCAAAGATTTATAATGTAAGACATGAGCACAAAAGATATGATCCCTCATCTAACTTGACAATCTATTCATCCAAATACTTTTCGATGTAGGTACAAAGCCATATAGGGATTAGACTAAAAAGAAAAAAGCAATGCTAATCCAAAAATGATTTGAACATCTATATTGTAATGAGGTGTTCTCTGTAAATGAAAGGTAACCCTAAGCTACATGGTGTGGAGAATTTTCTCCCTTTCTTGAATTCTTTACTATATTTTCATGTGCTCCAGCTAGTCACAAACTATAGGTGTGTCATCTTGTTTGTAGGTCTCTTGATCACTTATTGATCCTCTATAGCTAAGTATGTATGAAGAGGAGATGCGGATACTCTATCCCATTCTATGAGCTCATGGTTGAAACACTTGAAAGTAATTCTCAGCCTAATTTTTTTATTATAGGACTTAGAAGTGAGCAACACAAAAAATGGATTTTGAGATCCTTCCATGCAACAAAAAATATTTCTCTACTCCACTTATTTAAGTAATTCATAGTCCAATATGAAAAAAATTTAAGTTTTTGGTGCAATTATGATTTCTTTTCAAGGTCCCCTTCGAAAAGAAAAAAAAAATTGCAAAGAAAAGGTTTCTACTTAATTAAAAAAGAGGTAAATTTTGAAATCTCTTCTTGGAAGTTTATATGTAAAACCATCTTAATAATCTTTAATTTACTTGAGAGTGTTTCTATTCTTTTATTTAACATGTTCTAATATGTAATTGCACACAGAGTGCTTTTGGTATGTAGGAATATAAAGTGGTCATTGTTGCATTTGGATTACTTATTATTATTATAGGGATGAATTTAATTCCTTTCTTCAAAATAGTATTCCAATTCTCCCTTCCTATTTCTACTCATTCTTATTCTTGAATACCAAAACCACACTAGAAGTTGTCTAATACTTAGAGAGTCAAAACGTTGTACCAAATGATCATGTCATTCTATTTCAAAATTAATTAACAAGAAATAACATGAAACTATATATAGCATCAAATGATATTCCTAATGTCACTACTTATTATATTGAATGATTAGTAATTCATAAGGTTTACCAAATAAGCTGAATTTCATTACTATTGCATGCTTAGAGCATAAAAAGGAAAAAAAATAAAAGGGGGAAAAGAGTAGAAGCATCACAAACCTCATAAGTAATTCTTCTAGAACTCAGATTCAGTGTTACTTTACTAAGTGATCCGCTTGCTGAGAGTAAGATACTTGAATAAGGGACTTCTCTAAAGTATGACATGATTTTAAAAAAAGAAAGAAAAAAAAGAACCTAAACAATTTAGTATTTAACAATGTATATATTAGCAAACAAAATTCAAAATGCTTGAAAAAGAGTTGGGTGAAACTATAGAAAACAAAACAATTGTACTATGCATAAACACATTAGTAGAGTAATATTAATACCTTATAGAGTATTTTTTTGAAAAGATTGTAGGGTTTGGTTCCCTAAAGAGACACAAGTAGCAACCATCTACCCTATATTTGTTTTAAGAAACATTGAGGAAAGTTATGCTACATATGAAATACACTTTCTCCAACATAATATAGGGTTAGAGGGGAAAGAAAGATTCATAAGAAATACACTTTCCCCAGCATAATTCCACTTTTTTTCTAAGGAAAAAAGGGGAGAAAAGTCTTTTAGTGTTTCTCCTTTAGCCCTATCCCTACCGTTGGGTATCTTTTTCTTCGTATTTTTTCATTTCTTTTCTCATAGTATCCAAACATAAGAAAATTATTATTTTTTTCACATTTTTTTACTATTAAATCTGTTTCCAAATATTAAACATAGACTTAGAGATGTATATCAGAGAGAATCTTTTTGTGATTTTTCATTTTTCTCTAATCAAAACCAACCTTGATATATAAAAGTTGGGAATCTTGGTAGTATTAGTCTACCACAAGGTTTTTTTTGTCATACCCAAATTTACTTTGATCTATATTCAAAGAATACCATATAATTTTATGCAAATTAGTCATTTAGATTAATATATACCTACTATCATAATTCAAGAGAAATGAAACTCTTATTCATTTGAAATGTTTTCAATATGCTCTTTAAACAATCAATTGCAATAGGGGCATGGTAAGAAACCAAAATATCAAATAAAAGTTCGTAACAACTTTTAATTAATACCATAGAAGAATATGTCTCAGTATTATTTAAGATAGTGTTTAAGTAAAAATAATAATATAGTAGTACCACTAAATTTTTATATTTGGGAGTTGTATTTTAATTTTTATTTATTAAAGAGAACGATAATTATGACATTTTAAAAAGTTTTAATTAAATAAAAAAAGTTTAAGGAATTTCAAAATAAGGATATACATTAAGAAGTATGAGGCTTATGGTTAAGGATTCTATCTAATTGCTTAGAAAAACTAGGTTTGACCTTGAAACACTACTTTTAGCGTTTAAGAATTAACTCTTCCAAATAGGACTTCCATATGTAGCACAAAATAGAATTCATTCAAGAAGAATAGATATGTTCATGTATATATAGTAGCAACATGCATAAGTAATTAATTAGGGAAACGAGAAAAGATAAAAGGAAAAATGAAGCACCTCTTCAACATTTATTATCATAGAATGATGCATAAAATTGTCTCCTTGAGATTCTGCAAGTAAATCACAATATCAAAATTCAATATATATATATATACAAGTGGAGAATTAGAATATTAAAATAAAAATATACCTATAGTTATGTTTTTTCTATTACAAGTTTAAATGACAAGTATTAGGGATTCAATAAGTTGAAGAAACCATCGAAGATATCATTTATCTACCATAGATTGTCATAATAGCAGGTAATTGTAACTTTTTACTTCACTACTTTGGCCTATGGGGTATTGTTTTGATAAAAAAAAAAAAAAAATGCTTTCATTTATTTTTGGAAAATTTTAGTAAAGAAAATGACACAAGTAAAAGTGATTGTTTTCTCCTTTCAATTGATTAATAAATAAAACAATTTTTATTTTTTTATTTTTTCTATGGGTATATGATTTTTTGTGGAAGATCTAATTTAGCTATAAATAAAAAATTTATTTGAACTAAAATAAAATGTTTTGAGTAAAGCTAAGGCTAATATATTGATAGATAATTAAGTTTTTATGAAATGTAAGTTGGTAATGCATAACTTATTAGAGAAAAGGACATGAAACTCTTTATTATAACTACAATATGGGTGTATGACTAAGGAAAATTGAAATTGTATAGAAAAATAGGTACAATTAGATGGTCTCAACAATAGTTGACTCTCAAGTTGATATCACAACCTTATTTAGAAAGTTAAAGAAAATAACAATGAAATTGTATAGAAAAAAATAAGTATGTAGATGCCCTAAATAAATCAATAGAAGAAATATATGCCATATTTTATTGAAAACATACTATTCAAATTGATCTATAATAATGTTAGAATTTAAAGCTCTATTATTTCGAATATAATTTTTTCTACTAAAAAATAAATAAATTTTATAGTAAATTTCAAAAGGAATGATGTAGAAACTTAAAGTCATTATCATCATATGGTATAAATTTAAATTGTGATTCCAAAGTAAAGGTTATATTTGAAAGAGTTGTTCAAAGCTTGATTTGTTTGCAACTTGATCACATGTCTCCATGTGACAACTCACTATTCTTTTCACCACTCATTCATGACTTAAGTGATTGAATGTTGGACTCTAATTTTGCAAACTCATCATAGTGACAACCATTCTCTATACCATTCATCCTTATCATATCCAACTAGGCGGCCAAACTTGTTCCACCTTTCAATTGAAAGCATTATATTTTTGCCAAAGATTTAAATTTGAATAACCATAAAATGTTTTAAATTTTTTATATATATGTATATGTATTAGATGATAGCTAAGACTTATTAGGTATGCAACAATGCTACTCATAAAAAGAAATTAACATGGAGATGGGTGTGGATACCTTGACATGAGTGTGAATGCCATAGGATAAGTGTGATATAGAATCCCATAAAAGGGTACAACCAATTCCTCAATGGCATCAATTAATTTATTATAGTCAAGTCATGGTGTTCAAGTCGCAAGAGCATCATGTTGGGAGAGGGAATATTAGGTATGCAACTCATCCTTAAGATTGAGAATGCAATGAATGTGTGGGATGTCTCAAGATGAATATTATATAGGTTAGATAAATAGGTTTTGGTTGACCTCACTTGAAGCCATTTGGTTTTAAGATTAGATGACTGATGCCTTGGACACAATCAAACCACCATATGACATCTTAGGAAAGATTACTACAAGCAAAGTAATTGAAATGAATAGAATGAGAGGAAAACATATTGAACTTCAAGCAACAACATTATTTTTTGTAACATTTTTTTCTTTATTTAGTACTTTATAAGAACCATTGGTTTCATAACATAGACTTAAAAGCACAACTACAAACTTCTTATTCATTGGTTTTGGACTAAGAGATAGCTTATTTGAGTGTTTGGATTAAGAAATTTGTATTGGAATATGAAACTTTGCAAATAATAAATATTTCATGCTTGATCTACTAACATTAAGTATTATTATGAGGTAGCAAGTTATTTGTGTGGAATGAGCATAGCTTATTCCATAACCTTCTTTATAGAATATGAACTTTCATTGATAATATAAAGTTCATATAGCCTTAGTTTGAGATGTGTATATAAGCTTGATGGCAAGGACTTATAAGGTAAAACAGGTTAAAGTCAAGTAGGCTATCTTATAGCTACCAAATTAAGTAAAATTGCATGATATCATGGTGCATGGTATGAGATCAAGTGGGAATTATGTTACCCTTTTTGTTTCATTGAAGATGAGAGGCAATAGTGATGGTTTTCAAACATACAATATTATTTAACTAGGATGAAATATTGTTCCATTTGCTTTTCTCATCATGTCAACTCTCATATAGAATTAAGAAAGCTACTTTACCAAGGATATTATTTCAAATTTCTAATATTGTGGCTTTTGATAACTTAAGAATAACAAGTGAAGCTACTAACATGGAGGAAACATGGTAAAGAAAAAATTAAAGAAAAAAATTGAGAGGACAACCATAGTCTTTTTTGATTCCATATGCAAACAAAGATTTAGTGATAGACAAGCATATAGTGAATTAGTTTTACTATTTTGATTGGGACTATTTTTTAGGTGCAACTTTGTTAGGTTATACCATTCCCACCTTTTGGCCAAAGAAAGTCAATTTGGTTAATAGTTTACCTACTTGGTTGAAAAATGTTAGCCCAAACTTTATTTGAATTTGCCTAGGCTAATGCTTAAGGTAACTCATGTTGATTATTCTTTTGTCTATCTTTTTTGTTATTGATATGTTCCATCAAATACTTAATTTGTTTTTGCAATTTTTTAGTTATCTTTGTATGTGTATGCATGTTTTTTTTCCCTTTTAAGTCTTCTTAGTTTTTGAGGAAACATGAAATTTGACCCATAAAGCCTACATAACCTTAGTGTTACATTACTTGCACTTAGGTTAGACAAAAATGACTATATTTGAAAGGGTTAATAACTTCTTTAAGTATGAAGTACTTGGATTTTTAAAGCACAAAAACTAATATATTGATGTTTTCTACAAAAAATAATTCATTTATAAGAAAAAAAATTATGAATCATTTTAAAATATATCTACCAAGCATGTTTCATATACAACTTATATTTTAATATTTTTAAAACAAAAATTGTTATATTTTTGAGAAATTTTGATCCATCTAATATCTTATTAATTTCAACTTTCAGCCTCAACAATTAATAAATTTGGGCCACAATATCCTTTTACCTTTCAACTCTTAACCTAAACATTTTAAAATTATACAAGTCAATTATATATATTTATATTCCTATTCAATACAAGAAAGACCCTAAATCATTTGTAATACCAATTGCTATTGATTAATTAAACCAATTTGTCAAAAATCTCATTGAAGGATTTGATATCAAAATATATGCCACTTGACAATCAAGAGTTTGTTTGGGAGTGATTCTTGTAAAAGAACTTTTTTACTTATAGTACTTTTGTTGATAGCACTCCTATAAAAAACAATGAAGAATTACTTGGTATTTGAATACAAACTAAAAGTTCACTTTGAAAGTGTTTTTTGTAATGAGATACATATATAAGAAATGATTTATGGAGAATGACTTGTCAAGTTCTAATCCAAAAATCACTTCAAGTAATTCTCTATATTTTAAAACTTTTGTAGGAAAAATACTTCCAAGCATTAGAAAATAGTTGTAAACCTTCAAGAAGAATTCCTCGATAAACTCTAAAGCATATATTGAACCAATACAAATAGTTATTGATTGGCTAACAATGTTGTGTGTGTGCATCAAACGTCAAAGTATTAGAAAATACTTGTAAACATTCAAGAAGAACTCCTCAATAAACTCTAACACATATATCAATCCCAACACAAATAGTTATCACTTGCCTAACAATGTTGTGTGTGTGCGTCAAACATTAAAGCAATAGAAAATGCTTGTAAACATTTAAGAACAACTCCTCAATAAACTCTAACACATGTATTGATCCCAATACAAATAGTTATGGATTGGCTAACAATGTTGTGTGTGAGCATCAAATGTCAAGATCAAAGATTGATTAAAGAAATTGAATTTAGATCTTATCATCAATTAAAAAATAAGGATCTTTAAGAAAACCAACAAGTCAAAGGAAAGAGTTTTAGCAATAGGGAAGATTGATGTCATATTGCCCAATTGAAATGGTAGTATTGGACTACTAACGAAGTCATTGATATACTCCTTTGGTTGTGTTTAATGCCCTTTCTATTTCTTGAGGTTTGGACTTATATTGAGCTCCATCACTCTCAATAGAGACCAATTCCATGTCTTCTCCTTCCATTGTATTTAGAAAATTGTGCTAAATCAGAAGGGACAAGGAGAGTGAGAGAGAGATAGGGAGAGGAAGAGGAAGATGAAGAGAAATTTATGTATATGCTTTTCTTCTATTTTATTTTGTTCTGATAGGATATTGTAATCCAATAAAGTTCAACATTATAAATTTATGTAAAATGTAATACTAATAATTACATCTTATGATAAAAATATTGAAGGTATGTTTGTTATAGGGGAATATATGTTGAAATAGGAATTAGGGTGGATAAAGAATACCAAGTGAAAGTGAGGAATAAAAATCCTTTATCATTTCCCCCATATTAAACTTTCTCTTCTTATTCTCATTTGTAATTAGAATCCAATCATAATAATAAATGGAAAATAAAATGAATCCAAATATACCTTGAGAGAGGTACATTGAACTTTATTATTTTTTTTGTCATATTTATTTCATTAACTAGGTAGAATAGTGAGTTTCTATTTAATTTTCACCCAATGATTTTCATTCAAAATAAGACAATAGTAGTAAGTACATTCTTATCATGAAAAAAAAAAAAAATCATTCAAGAGAGACAACATACTTGTCTTATACTTTTCATCCATACAATTTGGTATGATAGAGCAAAGTTGTATAATAAATTTCACAAAAAATATTATCATGGTAGTAAATAGGTGCTTGTCATGAAAACATAATAGTGATTGTTTGACTTTATATTTGGTTAAGACTATTAGAAGATACCAAGTTAAATGTGCACCAATATATATATTGAAAATAATAATGAATAAATTTTTATTATGAAAATATAAGGTCTTTGATTGGTTGCCAAAAATTTGAAGGAAAGAAAAAAAAAAAGAGAAAAAAAGAAGGAAATAAAATAGTAAAGAAATATTGTAAAATTTTTCTCTGGTTAGGTTAATTGTGAAAAATTGAGGAAAAAAAAAATTAAATTTATTATAAATAAATTTTCCCCAAACTTTTCCCATAAAAATCTTTCCCCCCATTTTTTTTCTTAGCATTTTCTATGGGCCATAAACATAGCCCAAGATAAAGGGAGACACCCCCTCCCCTCCCCCCTCCCCCCTCCCCCCTCCCCCCTTCCCCCTCCCTCTTTTTTTTCTTAGCATTTTCTATGGACCATAAATATAGCCCAAGAAACAGGGAGACAACAAGTCATCCATTGTTCAATTTTATTTTTATTTTTGTTATTAGGACAACAAGTCATCCAACAAGTTGTACATAATAAATGTTATATATGTTATGCCAATTATCATACCCTCTTATTACAAAAACATTAAAAGAGAGTAAATGACTTTTACGTTATATTTAATTCCTCGAAATCCAAGAAAAAATATTTCTCATATACTTGGATATCATGGGGAAAAAAAGAAGGAAAAGAGTCTCCACCTTTTGTTAAGGAAAATAAGGAGAAAAATGTTTTAGCATTTTCCTCATATTTTCCTTAGTATTTTTTTTTCTTACTTTGTTTTTATGGTATTCGAACATGAGAAAATTATTCTTATAATTTTTTTTCCTTGGCATTTTTTAGGAACCAAACATACGCAAAGAGAGATTTTGGTGTCATTTCTATTATTTAGTTTTATTTTGTTTGAATAAAACATGAACAAGTCATCAACAAGTTGTACATAATAAATGTTATACATGGTATAGCAATTATAATGCCCTCTTATTACAAAAACATCAAATGGGATGAAAGAGTTTTTTTGTCATATTTAGTTTTTTGAAAATATAACTTTTCTTTTATGTACTTGGATATCATGGGAAAAGGTAAGAAAAAAGTCTCCATCTTTTGTTAAGGAAAATAAGGAGAAAAATCTCTTAGCATTTTCCTCATATTTTCCATAGTATTTTTTTCCATACTTTATTTTTATCGTATTCAAACATAAAAAAAAAAATTTATTTTTCTTTAATATTTTATTTTCTTTCTTAGCATTTTTTAGAAACCAAACATAAACAAAGAGAGACTAGTGTTATATCTCTATTGTTTAGTTTTATTTTGTTTAAATAGAACATGAACAGATTATTAACAAATAGTACTTAATAAATGTTAGACATGGTGTACCAATTATAATACTCTCTTGTTAAAAAAGCATAGAAAATGATGGAAGAGTTTTATGCCATGTTTAGTTCTTTGAAAATACTAAGAAAAGGAAACACTTTCTAAGAAAACTATTTTTATTATGTTTGAATATCATGAGAAAAAGTAAGAAAAAAAGTGTTATGGAAAATAAGGGGAAAAAGTAAAAAATTTTCCTCTTTATTTTTCTTATAATAAAATGAAGAAAGTTTTAGGAAAAGTATATTCTACTCTTGCAATTTATTTTTTTATTTTTAACTTTTTCTTATATTTTTCCTTTCTTATTTTTTCCCTAAACTTTCCAAAAACCAAACATAATATTAATATGCCTTTGTCACTAAAATAAATTTTATTTTTTTGGCCAACATAATTATGACAATAAGGGAACCCTTGTAATGATTTTTCTTTTTATGAAAAATAAATAAATCATTGCTTTAATGATGACTATTTGTGATGAGGAGTCACATACATGTAGCATAATAATTATTTGAGGGAAATAGTTTTTATAATTTTTTTCCATGGATTACCTATATATTCATAGTTTATCAAAATTCTATTTATGACAAATAAATGTTCATCATTTTCCCCATATTTTTTCCATTTGTAGTGTGAAGTTTCATTTAGATATCAAGTACTCATAGACAAACATTTTCTTAGAACATTTTACTATCAATCTTGTCTTTACAAAAAAAAAAAAAAAAAAAAAAAAGTTATATTGATCCACAGCACCTATTCATGACAAATAATTTTCAATAATTTTTTTTAATACAATTTATACGGGTCATTGCAATTAACTTTTGTCGACTAATCATGGCAAAAAAATTGTCTTAACTTTTGGCTACAAATTTTTCAATAAAAGGTCAACTTTTCACTATGAAGTATATGTCTATTCCTGAATAATTTCTAAAGAAAAACAAGAAACAACAACCACTACCACTACCACTACCAAAAAATGAAGATGAGAGGGGAGGAGAAGCCCTCTCTTCTCTTCATTTTTTATTTCTTAATTTCAAAGTGGGAAAGAAGGGTTAAGGCAAAAAGAGAAAGAAGTCAAGTGTAGAAGGGAAAAAGAGTGAAGGGAAGGGTCGGTTTTGGTGGAGGAAAAAGATAAAGGTAGATGGGTAATTCATGTCCTTTTATAGGTATAAAAATAAATGAAATTAGTAGGTATAAAGGAAAAGAAAGATGGGTTCTAATAAAATCCTGCAAAAACTTCAATTGACATTGTAAGTTTATAAATTTGGAATGTTAAGTCAAATCTCTTGTTGGACAAATTAGTAGAGCAAGCAAAGACAAGGATATTCACTAATTTATCTAACTAATTTCTTTCTTGAGAATTGTTAAATACACCCAATTATCTATACATCTACCCAATTTCTCTTTTTTTTTTTTTTTTTTTTAAAAAAAAAATTTAAATATGAATCATAAAAACACCTTCTTATTCAACCTCCCACATCCACATATCCAAAACCTTAATCCTATTTTTTCTTCATTTTCTCTCTTTTTTTTTCTTTTCATTTTCTTTATTCCTCTAGGGCGGCGTTTGGAGGTTAGGGTTTGTAGCTTGGTCACACACCCCATAATTTTTTTAGTGTGAAAAAATAGAGGAAGAAGATAAAACAAAAGTAAAGAAAAGGAGGCAAAAGAGGAAAAAAGTGAAAATAAAAGAGAAATAAAGTTCTGGATGGGTAGACATAGAGAGGTTGGAAAAATATTTTGAACATTTCACATGTAAGTTTTTATTAAAAAAATGGGTAGATATAGAAAAAGTTTTAGGATACATTTAACAATTCTCTTCTTGTTTCCTTTTAAAAAAAGTTGGAAAAAGAAAAAATATCTTCACTTGCTTCAAGTTCTTCATACTTATAACACCCATCAAACCCTAACCCCAATCATTTTCCTCAATTTCCCTTCTCTTTGGTTAATTTCTCCTTACCTTTTTAATTTTTTTTTTAAAGGGAGTTTGGAACTTTATGGTCATAGACCTTTCATGTTTTATAGGCACTCTTACTTTCTTTAATTCTTTTACACTTGCTAAACCCCCTAACCCTTCCATGTCCTTCCTCTCCCCTTTTTTCTTTCTTCATTTATTCTTTAGTTTTGGATTTTCTTTATGGTTTCCCAAATCATTTCCTTTCAGTTAAGTACAAAATCAAAGTTACTAGAAGTCTTGTACATCCACGATCTTCTACTCGATGACTCAACCTTAAAGCTTGGTACTCAAACAACGAAAGTTTGGAGGGTGCATGCTAAGGCTTTCTCTTTAGAAAATAGAGAATGAATGGAAGAAGCTAGAAACCTTAACCCCTAAGGGGCTATTTATAAGGTTCCTACTTTACTTAAGTGACTTGAGTCCACTATGGTTTAGGTCACTCAATCTATTTGGGTTCTAATAGATTAATTAAACTAATAAGGTTATCTAATTAATAAATTAGCCCAATCCAAAGATATCATTCACTAACCCTTGTGCAATCTTGCAAAACTACCAAAACACCCTTATGCACATAAGTAAACCAAAAGCCAATCTAATCCTCATAAATCATGCCATTAGGGTATATAAGCTTGAGCAAGGACCATTAGGACCCATAGGACAATATTGGCTCCCTCAAAATTCAATTTGGAAGTTGATTTAATATTTCATCATAGAGAATCAATTGCACTCCAATATCCTATGTAAATAATAATGAGACAATAAGTGCTCAGGTTTGTGACTACTATCCATTGTATACAGTCTCCCAATGAACTAGAGTTTATAATCGAACAAGGTGAAATCTATCAACCTCTAAAGATTACCTCTACTATCCTGGAGTTCTAGATCCTTCTATAGTGTGATCAATTGCTATATCCTAGTTCACAAAGAACTTATGTTAAGCTCTATTTAAGGAACTAATATAACCATAGTTTAGACCTCCTTAGGATCACTCAATGGTACACACTGCCTTAATCTCATTAGATGTTATGGTGCTTCCATTGAGAATATTCATTGCTACCGACATCCATTAGCAGTGACCCAATGCATAGGGAATATATGACTACTTTAAGTCCCATCTGTAGATCAAATCTACTACTAACTTTGACGCGAGCGTAATATTCTTTCAAGGTTGAGAGACAATGTAACATAGCAGCTTGGTGATGTCATAACTACTTGGTAGCCTTATGTTATGACTCATTGTAGGTCTTATCCAATGTGTAAGCATACACACTAATGCGCTCACCATGAGAAACTCATCCTAATGGCTAAGACTAGTCATCCCTTAGATTAGGAGGTAGTGCATTACAACCTTAAAATGGATTGCGTAAGTCCATGAACCAACTATGAACAAGTCATATACTTGAAAGAAACTCATGACTTGAATCTTTTTTGCAACTCCTAATGCACCCAAATAAAGTATATATAATGCAAGATATGCAGACTAGAATACTTATAAGGTACAATGCATGGAATAAGGATAAATTAAAGTGTTATTGGAACTTTATTAAATAAGTAATAAACTCCAAATTTGTTACATCATGTCATTTTTAAAGGCTTTATCTAACATAAGTGACTACTCGTAATTCATTGAGAGAAAATTAAATTGAAAGAATGATGAACAAAACAAGAAATTGAACGATTCAATCATGCTCTTAATGTAAAGCAATTCAAGCTAGATCCAGAAAAACAATCTAAAATACGAACTAGCAAAAAACGTAAGATGAACTAAGATTTTAGGATCTTTTCTTTTGAATCTCTGATTTCCTTATGATCAACCCCAAAATGAAGGTAATTCAAACCCCTAAATGGCTGCCAATTTTTTCTTTTATATTATTCCCAAGCTAGCCCTAAGTTTCCCTACATGGAGGCTTCTCCTCATAGAAACCAAGGGCTCAAGATTGGGTTGGAGTTAGTCTCGATGAATGGCTAAGCCCATTTTTTTATTTTAAGACAATTAAAATGAATGCTCCAGTCACATGAGGTTTAATACCAAAAGGGTAGCAACAGGTGTTGAGGCCCTTTTAAGGCCCTTGGTGTTGCCTTTATGTGTTGGAACTTCCTTTTTTTTTTTTTATCTAGTTAGTTTCCTAGTCAAATGATTTTTAATAAAGCTGAAGTTTGGTCAAATTTAAGTTCAAGAAGTTAGAAATCTAATAAAATTTGTTTAAGCTTGTTTGGACACCTCTAGCCCTTTTAACCTTTTCAAAACATTTTTTCGTTCAAATAGGGACAACACCTATGAGCTCCTTACAACCTGAAATCCTAGGTTCATTCACACCTCATCCTTACATTTGGGGAGTCTCGAGAGGATCTCAAGGCCATCATTAATCATGGAATTCAATTGAAATGTCACAAACTTAAAGAAAATATAAGAAAACTAGACATAGACACATACGCTGTAACATACAATTGCCCAGTTGAAGGGCACTTTTAATGCTAAAATCAAGCTTTAGATGTGATCATTGCCCCTAATTTTATGCAAAATATGACATTAATTAGTAAGTCATAATGAGTCTCATAGGATAACAATATGTAAATATACTAAAGAAGCCTGAGACATTATAACTATCATGCATGGGCATGTCTATTGTGAAGTTTTCCAAAACTTTAGTACTAAACTCTGACATGGGTTTTGAAAGCATAAGGATGAAGAAGGATGAAAGCTTCTCTAATTTTTATGATAAAAATGGGTTTGGTAAAACATCCTTAAATCCAAATTTGTGTAAAAAAATATTAAGCTCTATCCCAGAAAGATCCAAACCTAAGTTTAGGGCCATAGAAGAGTAAAAATGTTGATTGTCTTTGTAGATGAATTGGTGGGATCTCTTTAAACTTTTGAGATGTCTCTTCCTTTTTTTAAGAATCCTAAAGATATGGCCCTCAAAGCTTCTAAGAAGGAAAAAAATATATGTATGAAAGTGAACTTGTGCAAACTAGTGTTAAGGTAGCCATGTTCCTAAAAAAACAAGAAAACAAACTACAAAAGAAATTTTTGAAGGAAGATTGTAAAAAGGAAAAATGTTTCTTAGGAAAATGGATAAGAAAGAGGTTCAAATAAGTTAAGTTAAATGTTTTAACCATGGTGCCAAAGAACATATTATTGTTGATGGTTGTAACCCCAAAAGGAATATTAAAAGGTCATGCAAGTAACTTGGAGTCACTCCAAGTTCGAGGGTGATGAGTCAAATAACTTAAGTGAGAGTCATGATGACTTAAACATTGTTGAAGTATTATATCCTAAGATTAATGAAAATGCACATGATTTTTCTTGTGATAATGTAAATGGCTATTGCATTTCTTGTTTCCAACTTTCTCTAATGGAGTCTTAATTTACTTCCTAGTAATTTCGATCATGTGACCATATCTCTTGCTTTTGATTCATTCTTAGTAGATGAGGTCCATGCGTCCAAATTTGACATTTCCTTTAGTTATATCTAATGAGTCACATTTTTGTGACCATTTTTTCAATATTCTTGTTTAGTGATTTTAGTCATTGTGACTACACCATAAGTTTAGTTTATTTCACTTCTGATCTTGGTCATTTTGACCACATCTTAGTCTTTGTCTTATCCCCATTTTTGCCCCTTAGAAATATCAATCATCATATAGTTAGATTGTTTCCTTGTTGATTTAGTTATTGTGACCGTCTCATAGTTTTGCTACCATAGCAGAGCTTTCCCTTTAGTTTCATGCGTTTTTTACCATGACAGCCATCCTAGCTATTAGATTTGGTCTGTTAACATAAGCCTACCTCCCTTGAGCCCCATCTGATGCCTTAATCTAGATGATCCTTCAGTTTATGTTTTAGAGTTTTCAATGGACAGTCCCGGGGACAAATATTCAATTATCTTTCTTTTGTTCTTAAGTAGGTCCACTTCATTTTATTTATGGATAAATAATTTCTAGCTCACTCATGGACTCCACCAAAGAAGGGCATTATTTCCAAGTTTGTCTAGGACCACACAATGTAAATCTATTCATTTAAAAAATGAAAAAAGAAAAACAAAAGAAAAACAAAAGAAAAAAAAAAAAAGGATTGAGAAGGAATAGGATTTGAAATTAAAAATAAAGATCATGTATGGGAAGTAGAGGAGGGAAAGTTGGAATTTAGAAAAGGAAATTAGAGGAGATTAAGGGCATTTCAAATTTTTTATTGGGCTAAGGAAAAAGAAATTAGGGACAAATTGGAAGAAAGAAAAGAAATTTGTTATTTTTTATGGTTGGAGGGAAGCAAAATTCAAGACGAAGAGCAAACCATATTTCACAATCCCATTTTCTAGGCAGAATACTATTTTCCTCTTGTATTCTTTTGTTTTGTATCTTTTGTGTTATTTGATTTGATTTTATTGTTTTCTATTTTATTATTATTTTGTATTTAATATTTTGTTTAAGTGTACTATTGATATTGAAATTGAACATTAGATGAATGGTCGGATTGGAGTTTGGAAGCTGAATTACTATTCTTGGGTTGCAATATAATTTGATATTTATGTATAAATAACTCAATTCATTATAAATAATTTTATTTTTTAAAGTTGCATAAGATATTGAATCATTTAAAAATAAAAATGTTATATTTTCTTGTAAATCATGCTTGCCTATTAAATTGTTGTATGAAATAATTTTTTTTTAAAATTGTTTTTTAAATAATAATAATAATAAAAATAAATTCAAATAATCAAATTTGTTTATTATTTTTGTTGCACTATCTTTTCAACCTTATTTATTTTCTTTGTAAATAATGGTGTGATTTATAAATTAATAAATTTTTTTTGAATCAAATAAGATAATTTTTTTTCTCTTTTCTCAGGTAAATTGTGTAAATTTTTTTGTGACATTTGTATAAGAATTTTATATGGATAAAAATATAAAGAAATAATTTGAATCAAATTATGTATTTTAGTGACTAAATTTTTGTATAAATTATTTGTTGTAATAAAATTTGATTTTCTAAATTACTTTTTACTTTGAAAAAATAATTCTTTTTAATTAATAATTCATCAAGACTAATTTTTGTAAATCATAGGAAATAATATATATAATCTGCCATATCTCATGTCATTGTATATATTATGCGTTGTACATTTATCATTATCCAATGTTGACACTCTATGGATCACTAAATTAATTAGTTAACAAATTCCTTCAACTTGTTAGTAGAGACCAAGTTTAGCTTACGCTTGAGGGGTGTTTCATGTCCTCATAATAAGTAACATAACCCTTAAATTTGATCTTGATTTGCAACCATAGTCTCATTGTCCTATCATTGGAGTATTTTAGGGTTCATTTTTTAATTTTTTCCCTTTTAAAAATAAAATGAAATAAAATAAAATAAGACTCCAAAAACAAATTTTCAAAAATAAATAAAGACAATTTTCTAATAGAAAGAGTCTCTTATAAATTGGGAATGCATCTATAAAAAATATGGGTTTATAGTTAGCTTCCTCACTTTTGAGGATTTATTTGCCTATGAGAAGTTTTAAACAAAACTCCTTTCTACAATTGTTTGAGAGTTCTTGGATGTAAATACACGATTTCCTTATTTAAGGAGTATAGTGCTCATAAATTTGATATCTGCCTTATTTAATGATTATAGTGCTCATAAGTTTCACATAAACCTACGTATGTATGTTCATTTTTTGTTATAGAGCACAAAGGTTAGTTACCATTGCTTGACTTTTTTTATTTTGTTGGCTATAAATCTACTTCAAGCTTCTATGGGAACATCATTTAACCAACTATCCTTTACATTATAAGTGGTTTCAACAATAAGATTATCATGAAATTAAGAAGCTCAACTCTATCCAATAAAGTTGTTCATAGCAGGAGTTCCATCCATTTAAACAGATTGGAAAAGTCATTCAGCAAGTAGGATTGGTTTTCTTTTATGATAATTCTTTTTAAAGATGAGTTTAATTAGGATTTTGTTACTAAAATATTGTCACCGAATAGTTCTTGGGAAAAAAATTAATGATGCAAATTTTTATTTTTTATTTTTGTTCCAAAATTTATTTAGGACTGGTGTTATATTTTTTGGTAAAAAAGTTTTACAAAAGTGTCATTTTGATATTAGTTTAGCATTTTTAAATAATAATCCATTTTAAAAATGAGTTTGAGACTTTGTCACCGGATATCATCACCAAATAGTTAATGGGAACAAAATGAAACATTTTTTCTTTTGGGGGGTCAAATTTCATTAGGGAATGATGTGCCATTTTCATTGTGAAATTTTTGTAGGAAAGCCAATATATGATGCCAAATTCAAAACTTCAGCAAGAGTAAACAGTTTTAAACACAAATATAATTTTTCTCACCAAAGTTGTGTTATTGGAGGAAATGTCAGTATGATTTTTATCACGAAGTTGTATTGTTAGAGAGAAGTCATATTTTGTCATGAAAAGTTTTGCGATAAGAGTAATTCTACAACAAATTTTGGGTTTCATTGAAAATAATTAATTTTAGGGATGAAATATAATTTATTTATTTATTTATTTTTGGTTAAGAGGGTTCCTTTTTGGTTGAAGCTTTAACCTACCAACCTACCATACAGGGAAATCCAATTTCAAATTGTTTCTAATAATTGCTTCAAAAGATGCATTTTCTATATATATATATATATATATATATATATATATATATTAATGAAAAATATGCTTTTCTATTTTCAAATACCAAAACATTTCTCATTTTTCTATCTATAGTGAACACTAACTCTAGGCTCTTAACAAAAATATAAGTTGATTACTCATTTTTGTTGAAAATAAAAACTTCAGAGCGGTGCTGTGGTCATTCTTATATTACTCAGGGTGCTTTAGACTAGGTTTTTATAGTTGAACATGCTTTGGGGCTTCAAGGCCCGATGGTCAGAACCTTTAATCTGGAAGCTCTGCTGGTGTATCAGGCCAACTAGACATGTCCAAGATCATATGCCACTATTACAAGAAGTCGGGTCACATGATTGCATACTCTCGCAAGCGGCAGAATGCAAACTCTCATCGACAGTCAGCCACAACTCATCTTGCTCCTCCTCCAGAGATGCCTACTGAATCGGAGACTTACCAATCCCCTTACTCCATAGGGCCTTTGCATCATTACTTCTATGATCTTAGGAGCACTCCCACACCCAACACAGATAGTTTTACCCCATGACAGTGGAAACAAACTCTTCACTTCTTTCTTCTCTTTGGTCCCCCATGATCTATGACCACCCTTATTGTCAATCTTCTTAGTAGAATTTTATTCTATTTTTGAACTCCCACAAGTGATAGTTATAGATCCAAATGCCTACATAAACATTTTTATAATTTCAAATTTTGAACTTATAGTCCACCTTAATTAGTAGTCATGCATTACATTATTAAGAATCAACACATCAATACTTGAATATTGATAGCCAAAGGTAAGGCTCTTAGATTCTAGTAGAATGAATATTTAGATTTAAGATGCTTAATGAAGACAAGTACATCAAGATCTTAAAGTTACTTTATCAAATCTATTTCTCATATAGTGCAGTTTTTTTATTGTTTAAAAACTCTTTTATTTTAGTAAAGAGGTTTACATAATGTACTATTATCTACTAAATACTTAGAAATGAACATGATAATAACTTGTGAAGTTAATTAAGAGTGTAATGATTTTGTAGAGGACCATAAACCATGTGTAATTGAACTAGTTAAACTATACATACAACTTGATCATTAATTCATGTAGCCTAAATTACATTTTCCATTCATTTTCATTTGAAGTGAAATCTTCTTATGGGAAAATTCTAAATTAAAGTATATTCTACAAACACCTAAATTGTACATATTCAAATGTTTCTCCTACAAGATTTAGTGGGCATACTACTAGAAAGATGAAAGTCTCCTTTCATCTTATGCAAAATTACATGACATAATATCAAATGTGCATACTAGAATTAATTCATTAGTATATGTACTTTAGAAAATCAAAATTTATATTAAAAAAAAAAGTCCTTTTTTTTTTTTGTTTCTTTTTGGCTTCTAAACTTAAAGAGAGAATTGGACTAATAATTTGTAATTGTTCAATTCATGTAAATAATAAAACTATATATATACCAAAGAAAAATTATATAAAGTTAACTTTCAAATAAAAGTCTATCAAAGGAACAATGAGTTATACTCAAATCAATCAAGGCCATAAAATGTATTATCATGTCTACCAAATCCCACTCCATTAAGCAATTTATTTTTGCTCTTTTTCATAACAGAGATCGGTTCTCAAAATAAAATGTAGTTTATCTAATTGAAAGCTTGTTCCTAAAAACTGAAAGAGATGGCACTTCCTGAGGAAACCTTAGCGGCTCTTGAACCTTAGTAGAGTTACCTGTGAAGCATCAAGGAAAAGCATGGATTCATTCTTCAGTAAATTGTTAAATATATATCCATAAAACTAATGAAAACAAGTTATCGGTTTTTTTTTTCTAAGTAAACACTAGCATCTATGTTTATTACACAAACCATCATATATAGAGAAGTAAGAAAACCTGGACATTAGTTGCTGCAATTAGTGATCCAGCCACAGGACCTCCAAGTGTTCGAGTACCATCAGCAGTCCTTAATATAATATTCATGTAATGGGTTTCTTTGAGCTTGTCCTTTGCATTTGCTAATTGATGTCCTCCTTTAAGTGAGACTATGTGGTACATACCCTGCAAAAAGAATATGTCAATATCTTTCATCCTTAAAGGGAATAATTATGCATGCAAGTTTACACAACATAAGTACTTGACATTATATTTTAGAAAAAATAAGAATAATTTAGGGAGCAAGTCTTCTAAATAGCTACTAGCTAGAATGATTTGTAATGAAATATTTGTCAAATTCTCTAAAAAATATAAGTATATTGTAGCACCAAGTAGGCATAACTGCAAAGATTTAGAATGTAAGACATGGGCACAAAAAATATGATCCTTCACCTAACCTGACAATCTCCTTATCCAAATACTTCCCACTGTATGTACAAAGCCCTATAGGGATTAACTAATAAAAGCAATGCTAATCTAAAAATGATTTGAAGATCTATATTGTAATAAGGTGTTCTCTATAAATGAAAGGTAACCCTAAGTTACATGGTGTAGAGAATTTTTGCCTTTTCTTGAATTCTTTCCTATATTTTCATGTGCAGGAGATACTCACAAACTATAAGGTGTGTCATCTTATTTGTAGGTCTCTTGGTCACTCATTGATCCTCTATAGCCAAGTATAAAGAGGAGATGATGCATACTCTATCCCATTCTATGAGCTTATGCTTGGAACAATTGAAAGTAATTATCAAGCTAATATTTTTATTGTAGGACTTAGAAGTGAGCAACACAAAAAATGGATTTTAAGGTCCTTCTGTGGAACAAAAAATATTTCTCTACTCCACTTATCTAAGTAATTCATAATCCAATATGAAAAAAACTTGTGTTTTTGGTGCAACTATGATTTCTATTGAAGGCTTCCTTTAAAAAAGAAAAAGAAGTGCAAAGAAAAGGTTTCTACTTAATTAAAAAAGAAGTAAATTTTGAAATCTCCTTTTAGAAGTTTATATGCAAAACTATCTTAATAACCTTTAATTTACTTGAGAGTGTTTCCATTCTTTTATTTAATTTGTTTTAATATGTAACAGTACATAGAGTGCTTTTGGTATGTAGGAATATCAAGTGGTCATTATTACTATTTGAATTACTTATTAGAAATGAGAACAAGAATAAAAAGTCATTATAGGGGTGATTTTAATTCCTTTCTTCAACATAGTATTCCGATTCACCTTCTTTCCTATTTTACTCATTCTTATTCTTGAATACCAAAACCACACTAGATGTTGTTTAATAGTTTCAGGGTTAAAATATTGTACCAAATGATCATGTCATTCTATTTCAAATTAAGTAACAAGAAATAGGATCAAATGATATTCCTAATGTCACTACTTATTATAATGAATAATTAGTAATTCATAAGATTTACCAAATAGGTTGAATTTCATTACTATTGCATGCTTAGAGTATAGAAAGGAAAAAAGAGTAGAAGATCACAAACCTCATAAGTAATTCTTCTAGAATTCAAATTCAGTGTTACCCTACTAAGTGATCCTCTTGCTGAGAGTATGATACCTGAATGAGGGGCTTCTCTAAAGTATGACATGATTTTTTCTTCAACATCCTAAAATGTAAAAAAATAAAAAACAAAAAACAAAGATCTTCAACAATTTAGTATTTAGCAATGTATATATTAGCAAACAAAAACCAAAATGCTTGAAAGAGAGTTGGATGAAACTATAGAAAACAAACCAATTATGCTATGCACAAACACATCAATAGAATAATATTAATACCTTTTAGAATATTTGCTTTGAAAACATTGTAGGGTTTGGTTCCCCAAATAGACACAAGTAGCAACTATCTACCCTATATTTTGTTTTATGAAACATTGAGGAAAAGAAGATTAAAGGGAAAAAAAAAGAAAGAAAAAGTAAGAAAAGAATTATTTTGCTATTCATTCAAAAGTTAGCATACTTTTAGCTTTTTTGTAAGGGAAAAGGGGAGAAATGTCTTTTAGAATTTCTCCATTAGCACCCCATCCCTACTGTTGGGCATTTTTTTCTTTGTGGATTTTCATTTCTTTTTCTATAGTATCCAAATATAAGAAAATTATTATTTTTTTTTCACATTTTCTTACTTTTTAAATTTGTTTCCAAATATTACAAATAGACTTAGAGATGTATATTAGAGAGATTCTTTTTGTGATTTTCATTTTTCTCTAATCAAAACTAACCTTGATATATAACATAGGGAATCTTAGTAGCATTAGTCTACCACAAGGTTTTATTTGCCATACCCAAATTTACTTTGGTCTATATTCAAAGAATACCATATAATTTTATGCAAATCAAGGTCATTTAGATTAATATATACCTATTATCATAATTCAAGAGAAATGAAAATTTATTCCTTTGAAATGTCTTCAATATGCTATTTAAACAATCAATTAACCAAAATATCAAATAAAAGTTTGTGGCAACTTTTAATTAATGCCATAGAAGAATATGTCTCAGTATTATTTGAGGTAGTGTTTAACTTAAGTAAAACTAATACTACTATAGTATGACTGAATTTTTATATTTGGGAGTTGTATTTTAAAATATTTTTATTAAAGAGAACTATAATTGTGACATTTTTAAAAGTTTTAATTGAATAAGAAAATGTTTAAGGAAAAATATGAATCTCCTTGTCTTTTCAAAGTAAGGATATATATTAAGAAGTATGAGGCTTATGGTTAAAGATTCTATCTAACTGCTTAGAAAAACTAGACTTGAACTCCAAACACTACTTTTAACATTTGAGAAACTCTTCCAAATTTGACTTTCAAATGTAACATAAAATAGAATTCATTCAAGAACAATAGATAAGATGGTAAATATTACATGAACATAATGTTTATATAGTAGCAACATGAAACAAGTAATTAATTAAGGAAACAAGAAAATATAAAAAGGAAAAATTAAGCACCTCTCCAACATTTATTATCATATAATGATGCTCAAAATTGTCTGCTTGAGATTCTGCAAGTAAATCACAATATCAAAATTCAAAATAAATAAAAATATACAAGTGGCCGGAGAATTGGAAAATTAAAATAAAAATATACCTATAAAAATTAAAATAAAAAGTTTTAGGGATTGAATGAGTTGAGGACTTAAACCATTGAAGAAATCTTTTAGTGGCCATAGATTGTTACTTTTAGCTAACACTATAGTGGCAAGTAATTGTAAGTTTTTACTACATTGCTTTGGTCGATTGGGTATTGTTCTAGCATAAAAATAAAAAATTGCTTTCATTTAATTTTTAAAATTTTTAATAAAAACACAAGTTGAAGTAATTGTTTTCTATTTTCAATTGATTAATAAACAAAACAATTTGTCATTTTATTTATTTATTTATTTAATTTATTGGGCACATGAATTTTCATGGAAGATCTAACTTAGCAATAAAAAAATTTATTTGGACAAAAAAAAAATGTTTTAAGTGAGGCTAAACCTAATACATCAATAAATAGAGAATTAAGTTTTTATGACATGTAAGTTGGTAATGCATAACTTATTAGAGAAAAAGAAATGAAACTCTCTATTATTACTACAATATGGGTGTATAAATAAGGAGAAATAAAATTATATGGAAAAATAAGTATAATTAGATGGTCTGAAGAATAGCTAACTCTCAAGTTGATATCACTACCTCAGTTAAAAAGTTAAAGAAAATGACAATGAAATTATATAGAAAAATAAGTATGAAGCTACCCTAAACAAATCGGTAGAAGAAATTTATGCCACATATTATTAAAAACATACCATTCAAATTGACCTATAATAATCTTAAGAATTTAAAGCTCTATTATTTCAAGTATAATTTTTCTACAAAAAAATATTTTCAAAGTAAGTTTCACATGGAATGATGTGGAAACTTAAAGTCATCATCATCCTATGATATAAATTTAAATTATGATTCCACAGTAAAGGTTATGTCTAAAGGAGTTGTTTTCAAAGCTTGATTTGTTTGCAACTCGATTACATGTCTCCATGTCACAACTCACTATTCTTTTCATCACTCGTTCATCACTTAAGTGATTAAATGTTGAACTCAAATTTTGTATACACATCATAGTGACAACCATTCTCTATACCATTCATCCAAATCATATCTAACTAGGTGGGTTTTTTTAACGGTGAAAACTCGTCCCACCTTTCAATTGAAAACATTGTGTTTTTTGCCAAATATATGTATTATAATTGATTTAAATTTGAATAACCATCAAATGTTTCTAATTTTCTATATTTATGTATTAGATGATACTTAAAATCTATTATGTATGCAACAACTCTTCTCGTGAAAAGAAATCAACATGGAGATGGGTGTGGATACCTCAATATGAGTGAGAATGTCATAGGATGAGTGTGATATAGAATTCCATAAAAGGATATAACCAAATCCTCATTGGCATCAATTAATTTATCATAGTGAAGTCATGGTGTTCAGGTCATAAGAGCATCATGTTGGGAGAGGGAATATTAGATATGCAACAATAGTGCAATCGATCCTTAAGATTGAGAATGAAATGAATGTGTTGGATGTCTCAAGATGAATATTATATAGGCTAGAGAAATAGGCTTTGGTTGACCTCATTTGAAGCCAGTTGATTTTAAGATTAGATGATTGATGCCTTGAATGCAATAAAACCACCATATGACATCTTAGAAAAGATTACTTTGAGTAAAGTAATTGAAATGAATAGAATCAGATGAAAATATACTAAACTTCATGCAACAACATATTATTTTTTGTAACATTTTTTTTCTTTTTTTAATACTTTCTAAGAACCATTGGTTTTGTAACAAACTTCAAAGCACAACTACAAACTTCTTACTCATTGGTTTTGGACTAAGAGATAGCTTATTTGAGTGCTTGGATTAAGAAATTTGTATTGGAATATGAACCTTTGCAAGTAATAAATATTTCATGCTTGATCTACTAACTCTAGTATTATTATGAGGTGGTAAGTTATTTATATGGAATGAAACATAGCTTTTTCTATAACCTTCTTTATGGAATATCAACCTTCATTGATAATATAAAGTTCATATAGCCTCAGTATAAGATATGTATATAAGCTTGATGGTAAGGACCTTTAAAGTAAAATAGGTTATGGCCTTTAAAGTCAAGTAAGCTATCTTATAGCTACTAAGTAAAATTATACAATATCATGGTGGTATGAAATCAAGTGGGAATTATATTACCCTTTTTGTTTCATTAAAGATGAGAGGCAATAGTGACGGTTTTCAAATTTACAATATTGTTTCACTAGGATGAGATATTATTCTATTTGTTATTCTTATCAGGTCAACTCTCATAAAGAATTAAGAAAGCTACTTTACCTAGGATCTAATTTGAAATTTCTAATATTATGGCTTTTGATAACTTAAGAATAAAAAGTGAAACTACTAACACGGAGGAAACATGGTAAAGAAAAAATTGAAGAAAAATTTTGAGAGGACAACTATAGTCTTATTTGATTCCATATACAATCAAAGATTTAGTGATAAACAAAACATATGGTGAATTAGTTTTAATATTTTGATTGGGACTATTTTTTAGGTGCAACTTCGTTAGGTTAGACCATTCCCACCTTTTGGCCAAAGAAAATCAATTTGGTTAACGGTTTACCTACTTGGTTGAAAAATGTTAACTCAAACTTTATTTGAATTTGCTCAGGCTAATGCTTAAGGTAACTCATGTTTGCATATGTATTTGTTGAACTTCAATATAGCTTTGTAATTGGAACTTTGAGGGTCTCACCTCCATCTCATTATCTTCTTTTGCACATCATGATTTCCATTGAATTTCCCATGCCATTAGTAAAAGCTCAATTTCATTCTAAAAAATTTTAACAATTTATTAAGAACTTCCCCAATTCTCTCATCCATTCTTTTTTCATTCCCAAACAAGAAAAAACCTTTGACCACAAAATAATTAGACCATTGTATTTGTATTTTTACTTGTGGATTGATAGGTTAATTGGTTGGTGAGAAATCCTAGGAAAAAGAATATTTTGAGTAGTCTCCTACTTTTTTGGGAGTACTATTAACATTTAACTTGATTCCATTTTGATTATTGTTTTGTCTTTTTTATTTATTATTATTGATATGATTCATCAAAGACTAAATTTGTTTTTCCAATTTTTGAGTTATCTTTGTATGTGTATGCATGTTTTTTTTTTTCCTTTTAAGTCTTCTTAGTTGTTGACAAAACATGAAATTTGACCTATAAAGGCCACTTAAGCTCTATAGTACTTGAACTTAGGTTAGACAAAAAATGACTATGTCTGAAAGGGTTAATTAGTTCTTTAAATATGAATTACTTGGATTTTTAGAACACAAAAACTAATCCACAAAAAAATAATTCATTTTTGAGAAAATAATTATGAATCATTTTAAATATATCTACCAAACATGTTTCATACACAACTTATGTTCTAATATTTTTAAAACAAAAATTTTTATGTTGTTCAAAAGTTTTGATCTATCTAAAAACGTATTACTTTCAACTCTCAACCTCAACAATTAATAAATTTGGGCCACAATATCATTTTACCTTTCAACTCTCAACCTAAACGTTTTAAAATTATACAAGTCAATTATACCTATTTATATCCCTATTCAATACAAGAAAGACCCTAAATCATTTGTAATACCAATTGGTATTAATTAATTAAACCAATTTGTCAAAAATCTCATTGAAGGATTTGATATCAAAATAAATGCCACTTGACAATTAAGAGTTTGTTTGGGAATGATTCTTCTAAAAGAACTTTTTAACTTATAGCACTTTTATTTATAGCACCCCTATCAAAAACAATGAAGAATTACTTAGTATTTGAATACAAACTAAAAGTTCACTTTGAAAGCATTTTTTGTAATGAGATACATATACAAGAAATGATTTATGGAGAATGACTTGTCAAGTTCTAATCCAAAAATCACTTCAAGTGATTCTCTATATTTTAAAATTTTGTAAGAAAAATACTTCCAAGCAATGGAAAATAGTTGTAAGCTGTCAAGAACAACTCCTCAATAAACTCTAGCACCTATAATGATCCTAGTACAAATAGTTATTGATTGGCTAATAATGTTGTCTGTGCATCAAACATCAAAGCATTAGGAAATACTAGTACACCTTCAAGAACAACTCATGGATAAACTCTTAACACATATATTGATCTCAATAGAAATGTTGTTTGTGTGCATCAAATGTCAAGATCAAAGATTGATTAAAGAAATTGAATTTGGATCTTATCATCGATTAAAAAAATGAGCATCTATGAGAAAACCAATAAGTCAATGGAAGTGTTTTACCAATAGGAAAGATTGACGTCAAATTGCCTAATTGAAATGGTAGCATTGGACGCCTACCGAAATCATTGAGATGCTCCTCATGTTGTGTTTGTGCCCTCGCTATTTCTTGAGGTTGGAACTTACATGTAGCTATATCACTTTCATTAGAGACCAATTGCATGTCTTCTCCTTCCATTATGTCCAAAAAATTGCACTAAATCAGAAGGGACAAGGATAGGGAGATGAAGAAGAAGATGAAGGGAAATCTACTTATATGCCTTTCCTCTATTTATTTTGTTATGATAGGATATTGTAATCCAACAAAGTTCAACATTATAAATTTATATAAAATGTAATACTAATAAATCTTATGATAAAAATATTGAAGGTTTCTTTATTATAGGGGAATAAATATTGAAATAGGAATGAAAGTGGATAAAGATTACCAAGTGAAAATGAGGAATAAAAATCCTTTACCATTTCCACCATATTATGCTTTCAATTTTTTTTTTTCTCATTTCTAATTATAATCAAAGCACAATAATAAATGGAAAATAAAATAGATTTCCTTAAATCATTGTCTATTCCAACATTCCAAATATACCATAAGAGAGGAACAAATAACTTTATTTATTTTTGTCATATTTATTTTATTAAATAGGTAAAATAGTGAGTTTCTATTTAAGTTTCACTCAATAATTTCTATTCAAAATAAGATAATTGTAGTTCTTATCATGAAAAAATAAAATAAAATCAAGAGAGACAACATACTTGTCTTATACTTTTCATCGATATAATTAGTTAGGATTGAGTAAAGCTGTACCAAAAGTTTTATAAAAAATATTGTTGTAATAGTAAATAGGTGCTTATCACGAAAGAAAACAGTAAAAAAATTTCCCATAAAGTTATTTGTGAAAAATTTTGAGGAAAAAAAAATTAAATTTACGATAAATAAATTTTCCCCAACTTTTCCCACTTTTTTCAAGGAAATAGGGTGAAAAATCTTTTAACACTTCCCTCAGTTTTCCAGTATTTTTTCGTTTTTTCTTAGCATTTTCTATGAATCACAAACACAACCCAAGACAAAGGGAGATTGGCGTTTTCTCTGTTGTCCAATTTTATTTTTATTTTTATTTTTTTTTACTAGGATAACAAGTTGTACATAATAAATATTATACATGTTATGCAAATTATAATACCCTCTTATTACAAGAACATTAAAAGAGATTAAATGACTTTTATGTTATATTTAATTCCTTGAAATCTAAGGAAAATTATCTCTTATACTTGGATATAATGGGGAAAAAAAAGGAAAAAGTCTCTACCTTTTGTAGTTAAGGAAAATAAGGAGAAAAATCTTTTAGCATTTTCCTCATATTTTCCTTAGTATTTTTTTTCCTTACTTTATTTTTATGGTATTCAAAATTGAGAAAATTATTTTTTAATATTTTTTCCTCTCTTAACATTTTTTAGGAACCAAATATAGACAAAGAGAGCTTTGTGTTATATCTATTGTTTAGTTTTATTTTGTTTGAATAGAACATGAACAGGTCATCAACATGTTGTACATAATAAATGTTAGACGTGGTATACCAATTATAATACCCTCTTTTTACAAAAGCATTAAAAGAGATGGAAGAGTTTTATGCCATACTTAGTTCTTTGAAAATACTAAGAAAAGGAAACAAGTTCTAAGAAAATTATTTTTGTTATGTTTTAATATCTTGAGAAAAAGTAACAAAAAAGTGTTATGGAAAATAAGGGGAAGTGTAAAAAATTCTCCTCTTTATTTTTCTTATAATAAAATGAAGAAAGTTCATTAAATGTGTATTTTATTTTTGCAAATTTTCTTTACTTTTTCTTTCCTTATATTTTTCCTCTCTATTTTTTCACTAAACTTTCCAAGAACCAAACATAATATTAATGTGCTTTTATCACTACATTAAATTTTATTTGTTTTGGCCAACACAATTATCACAATAAGGGAACCCTTGCAATGATTTTCCTTTTCATGAAAAAAAAAAAAAACATTATTTCTTTAGTGATGACTATTTGTGATGAGGAATCACATACATGTAGCATAATAATTATTTGTGGTAAATAGTTTTTTATAATTTAGTTGATCAAAATTTCTATTTATAACAAATAGTCGTTCACCACCTTTGCATAATTTTTCTATTTGTAGTGTATGGTTTCATTTATATATGACTTATGGAAAAATATTTTTTTAGAACATTTTATTGTCAATCTTTTCTTTACAAAAAAAAGTTATATTAAGCCACGACACTTATTCATGACAAATAGTCTTCAATAATTTTTTTACAATACAATTTATATAGATTAGTGAAATTAACTTTTATCGACTAATCATGGCATGCAGAAAGTTTGTTTTAATTTTTGGCTACAAAACTTTTAATTAAAAGACAACTTTTCACTATAAAGTATATGTCTATTCCTAAAGAATTCCTAAAGAAAAACATGAAATAACAACCACTACCATCAACAACAAATAAAGATGAGAGAGAAGGAAAACCCCTTTCTTCTCTTCATTTTTTATTGCTTAATTTCACAGTAGGAAAGAAGGTTAAGGCAAAAAGAGAAAAAAGTCAAGTGCAAGTGGGAAAGGAGTGAAGGGAAGGGTCGGCTTGGGTGGAGGAAAAAGATAAGGGTAGATATGTAATTCATATCCTCTTATATTTATAAAAACAATGAAATTAGTAGGCATAAGGGAAAAGAAAGATGAGTTTTGATAAAATCCTACAAAAAAAATAAATAAATAAATTGACCAAAATACCCTCTTATTCAACCTCCCACGTCCACATATCCAAAACCTTAATCCTAACTTTTTCTCTATTTTCTCTTCTAATTTCTTCTTTCCTCTAGGTGTTGTTGCCGTTTAGGGATGGTAGCCTGGTCACACACCCTATCAATTTTTTTAGTGTAAAAAGACGGAGGAAAAAGATAAAAGGGAAGTAAAGAAAAGGAAGGAAAATGGGAAAATGTGAAAATGAAGAAGAATTGAAGTTCTGGATGGGTGGGCATAGAGAGGTTGAAGAAGTATTTTGATCCTTTCATATGTAAGTTTTTATTAAAAAAATGGGTTGATGTATAAAGAGTTTCAAGATACATTTAACAATTCTCTTCATTTTTTCCTTTTCAAAAAAAAAATTATTGGAAAAAGAAAAGATATCTTCACTTTCTTCATATTCATCACACCCATCAAACCCTAACCCCAATCATTCCCTTCCATTTTCCTTCTCTTTTGTTAATTTCTCCTTATCTTTTTTAATTTTATCTTTTAAGGGAGTTTAGAACTCTATGGTCGGAGACTTTTTATGCTTTATAGACATTCTTACCTTCTTCAATTCTTTTACACCCACTAAACCCCCTAACCCTTCCATTACTTCCCTCTCTCTCTCTCTCCTTTTATTCTTTACTTTTGGATTTTCTTTGTGGTGTCCAACCATGAAGTTACAAACGTCCTTTATGGAGAAGGGTGTTTAGTAAGAAATGTCAAAACATATCATTTTTTTCCTTCTTGTTGTTTAAATTTTTTTCTCTCTATTTTTCATTATTTTCTTCATCTTTTCAAATCCTACCAACTTTTAATTAATTTTCACCATAAAAAATATGAAATTGATGAGAATGAAAAAAAAAAAAAAAAGTGAAAATCTATGAAAATGAAATTGATAGGAAGGAAAATAAAAGAAAATGGAGGGGAAAGAGAATGGAGAATAGGAGAAAATGATTTGGATGTTCCCAAATACTTTCTTTTTGGTTAAGAACAAAATCGAAGTTGTTGAAAGTCTCGTAAACTCATGATCTTCCACTCGATGACTCAATCTCAAAGCTTAGTACTCAAATAGTGGAAGTTTGTAGGGTGAAGGCTAGGACTTTCTATTTGGAACATAGAGAATGAAATGGAAGAAACTTGAAACCTTAACCCTTAAAAGGACCATTGATATGGTTCCTACTCAGTGACTTGAGTCTATCATAAGCTTGGGTTATTTAATCTAACTAAAAAGGGGTCTTAATTAATTAATTAACTCAATAAGGTTGTCTAATTAATCAATTAGTCTAGTCTAAAAGTATTGTTCACTAACCCCTGGGCAATCTTGCAAATTTACCAAAATGTCTTTATGCACATATGTAAACTAAGAGTTGATTCAACCCTCATAAGTCATGTCATCAAGGTATATGAGTTTGAGTGGGGACCATTGGGACTCATAAGACAGTACTGGATCCCTCAAAATCCAATTTTGAAGTTGATTGAATATCCCACTATAGTGAATCAACCGCACTCTAGTATCCTATGAAAATAACAACAAAACACTAAGTGCTTAGGTTTGTGACCTACTATCTATTATATACAGTCTCCTTATAAAATCGGTATCCATAATCTAACAAGTTGAAATCTATTAGCCTCTTAAGATTACCTCTACCATCCTTGAGATCCAAATCCTCCTATAATATGATCAATTGACATATCCTAACTCACAAAGAGCTTATGTCAAGTTCAACTTAAGGAACTACTGTGACCGTAATTTTCCTAAACACACCTCTTTAAGATTACCCAAGGGGACACACTACCTCAATAAGACAATTAAAATGTCTCTCGTGTGTTGTAATCACATGAGGTTTAAGACCAAAAGGGTGGCAAGGTTGGTAAGGCCCTTTTAGGACCCTTGGTAGTGCCTTCATGTGTTAGAACTTCCTTTTTCTTTATCCAATTAGTTTCCTAGTCAAATGATTTTTAATAAATCTAAAACTTGATCATTGTTTCTAATAAAAACACTTCTATTGGAATAAAATGAATAATTTGATTTATTTAAACTAGAAATTGAAATCAATTTATTTCTAGACTCAAGTACATAAAGACAAATCATTGAGTTCTAGATGACTATTATTCTCTAAAATTAGGGTAACATCTCCCACAATTTTCACAGATATCCTTGCAGTAGATGCCATAGTTAGGAACATCTCTCTTTCATTCAAACTTCTCCTTAGTTGAAACCCTTATAAAGAATTATAGATATGGTCATTGGACCTAAATCTATCCACCATGAGTTGGTGGAATCCACCACCAAATAAGATTCAACTAGAAGTGAATGAAACGTACCTTTTGTTTTCTTCAAGAACTTAGGACATTCCTTCTTCCAATGGCCCTTTTTACCACAAAGGACATACTTGCCCTTTCACTTGCTCTTTCCTTTCCTAGCCTTGGTCTTTTCTTGCTCGGTATTCTTGAAAGTGTTCTTCTTCTTCTTCTGGGAAGAACCTAAAGAACACTTACTACCTTGTGAACACCTCAAAAATCCTTGAGAATTCCCTCAGCTGTCTTGAGTTCCCTCATTAGTTCAAACAAGTTGATCATTAACTTACTCATAGTATAATTGAGCTTAAACTGCCTAAAGGAATCCAACAAAGTCTTTGGGATCATATCTACTTTAGTTTCCCCATCGATCTCAACTCTAAGGATCTCCATCTTGTTAAAAAGTGCAATAATATGAATCCTATGGTCTCTTATAGGAGTTTCTTTTGTCATCTTGGTGCTCATGATGGACCAACTTAGGGTTGGCTTGCGCTTATCACCAAACATCTATAAGTTGAAGAGAATCTCATAAGTAGTGACAATGCCCATGTGTTGTTGTTGCAACACATTATCGAGAGACCCAAGTATTATACAACAAATCATCTCATTTGCTCTTTGCCACTAGGAATGAGCATCTTTATCTTTCTACTTGGAAAGCTCATTAGGAATGGGTGGAGGAAGCTTTCGAGTTACCCATTTCAATTGTTTTATTGTGAGCACTATGTTCAAGTTTCTTTTCTAGTCAACATAGTTGGGACTAGTCAATTTATTATTAATGAGAATAAAAATGATCTATTTATAAGACATGATTCCTGTAAAAAAAATAAAAATTCCATGCATTAATAAAGAAAACTGAACATTCAAGGAAAATATAGTAATAATTTAGCAAAAATGTAGTGCTCTCATACTACATGCATGTATCTATGCAAGGTATTCTAATGTCATAAGGATCAAACCTCTTTCAAGTAGGCCACGGTTCCTATTACTAGGTAAAGACCCTCTCTAATTAATCAACCTGCCTTAAACCTTAAAAGGTTATTCTAAGGCATTGATGAACATACCTTTTTATTTAGCCCTTAAGCTATGTAAGTGGGATTGTTTCAAAGTGATTATACAAGTACATATTTTAAGTTGAGTATGTAACCAAGATCCTTGACATCAATGTTACCAAGTGAAGAGTTTCATCTTTAGGGTGAGTCACTCCTACTATAAACATATATAGTCTTGTCTTTAAAGGATAGGCTATATCACTTAATTCCATGGGCTACCCCATCTTTAGAATGGTAATAGGCCACAAAAATCAAGATAGGCTTGATCTTAGAGGCTATGAGCTTGCCTATGACCCTCTCTCACTTAATATTTTAGAATAAGAGAATTTGAGTAATTTTGGTAACCTTCTTAAAATAAATTACCTATCATGGGATTTTTCAAAACCTTTATTTATTACCTAAGTTTGAATGCTTGTGCCAAATAGAAATTGCTCTCATATTCCTCATCCTTCAATTTTCCTTTTCCAATATAGTCCTTCATTTCTTAGGGAAAAGAGCCTAGAGAATCACCCATCCCCAAATAAGAGGAAAGTTCGAAAAGGAAATAGCAACCCAAATTAACAACTTCCGATGCTAAATAAATAATATTTGGAAAGAATCCTCTTATGAAAATTTATTTTCTATGAAAAAATCCAAAATTACCATTTTGAAAACATTTTACTTAAATTTCCTACCACATGCAATATAACTAATATGCATAAAAGGAAATAATATAAGAGAGATTCCTATGACCTTAGGGATCTTGTTGCATATTTGGTAACCCAAATATTTAGATTCTCAAAATCCAAAAATACTAAATTAAACCTGTAATAAGAAATTAGGGTTAATGACTTTACAAAAACCCTAAACTACCCTTAAAACTAAACTTCTTGTTGGAGCATAGGAGAATTGGATGGATGTCTAGAGTGTTGGATGCAACATTGGATGGATGTTTAATTACTTGAGTGATTGAATTGGTGCTTGAGCATTGCCACTAAATCTATAGATTCTGAGAACGAATCCTTACATCTTCAACTGCGATTTCTTTTGAAATTTTTTTTCCAATAAGGGAATCTCCATAGATGTCTTTTGAATTACTAGATTGCTTCTATGGCTCTCATGGGCTACATAGATAAATACAAATTGAACTTTCAGATCAAAATAAAAGCCCTATACTCCTTTAAACTAGAAAGTACAACTCATCTATGTGAAATAAGACTGGATTTTACAACCAAAGATAAATCATATACCCTTAATGGGGTGTACAAGCCATCTATGAGAACAAAAACAATCAATCACAATCATAAATATCATATTCAACACAAAAGATAAAAATATCTTATGCATACATTCATCCATGAACTATGGGATGAAAAATAAACCCAACAAAACAAAGGTAAGCATATCCTAGAATAGACCTAACATGCTTAAACCTAATTTAGGGCTCTAATACTAGTTGTTGGGAACTTTGGATTACTTCGTTCCTAGGCCTTAGATCTTGTTAGAATGCATGTTATTATCGTAGGGCTACTAGATCCTATGCAAACATAAACAATGCATTTAAAAGCATTAACAAGAACTAGATCTATGAGTTAAGAGTGCTTACCTAGATCTAGATGTTCTTGCATCAATTCCTTATGGTGAAAAATATTATTGAATGTTATGGGAGTCCCTTAAGATCTTGCAAACCCTAATCTTCCACCTGATTACTCCTCTTTAAAGTTCGACACTTAGATGGTGGAA
This sequence comes from Vitis rotundifolia, assembly GCA_030254885.1. NCBI lineage: Eukaryota > Viridiplantae > Streptophyta > Magnoliopsida > Vitales > Vitaceae > Vitis > Vitis rotundifolia. Next base: position 20,552,097 of record CM058159.1, on the reverse strand, counting down.
ATCTTGAGAGTGGAGGTTAGGCTTCTCTCTTTAGAACGTAAGGTAGAATGGCTGAAGAAGTGAATCTCTAACCCCTAAGGGGGTATTTATGGGCTTGCTATTAAGCTTAAGTGATTTGAGTCCACCTTATGCTTAGGTCACTTAATCTAGCTCCAAAAGGGTCCTAATTAATTAATTAACCTAACAGGCTTTTAATTAATCAATTAACCTAGTCTAAAGATATTGTTTAGTAACCGCTATATAACTTTACACAATTATTAAATTGCCCTTATGCACATAATTGAACCAAAAACCAACTAAGCCATATAAACTATATCATTAAGGTATATAAGCTTGAATGGGGACCATTAGGACTCATAGAATAGTACTAGCTCCCTCACAATTCAATTCTAAAGTTGACTCAACATCCTACTACAAAGAGTCAATTACACTTTAGTATCCTATGCTTATTATAATGAGACACTATGTGCTTGAGTTTGTGACCTACCATCCACTATATAGTCTCCCCATGAATTGGTATCTACAATCAATAAAGTGAAAGTTATGAACCTCTTAAGGTTACCTCTACTATCTTTGGGTTACAGATCTTCCTATTATGTGATCAATTGACATAACCTAACTTATAAATTCTACTTATGGAATTGCTGTGGTCATATCTCTTTACAACATATCCTTTAAATTACCTAATGAGACACATTGTCTCAAAATCCATGAGATATCATGGTGCCTTTATTGAGAATACTTATTACTACTGACTTCCATCAATAGTGATCTAATCTACTGAGAATATATGATGACTTTAGAATTTCACTTGTAAGTCAAAACTACTGCTAACTTTAGCATAAATTTAATATCTTATCAAGGATGAGAGATAGTACAATATAGCAACTTATTGAAGTCATGACTACCTAATAACCTTATGTCATGACTCACCATGGGTTATGTCCAATGTGTAATTGTACACATTACTACACGTACCATGGGAACCTCATCCTAATGGTCAAGACCATTCATCCCTTCAATTGAAAGGTAGTACACTACAACCTCAAATGGATTTGATAAGTCAACAAACCAACTATGAATGTGTCATCAACTTACAAGGAACCTATGATTTGAATATTTTATACAACTCCTAATACATCCAAACCATGTATGATGCAAGAGATGATAGGTCAGAATACTCATCAAGTATAATGCATAGAACAAGGAGAGATAAAAGTGAAACTGGAATACATCCATATTTGTTACATCATGTTACGCTTTTAAGGGCTCTATCCTAACAAATTCAACTTAACACCCCCCTCTCTTACTCTAAGTAGTTTTATCATGAAGAATACACACACTTTTAAAACTCTTGATCCAATCTATGCATGAACCTTAAGTATCACATTTATTCTCCAAGTAATTCTCTAAGCTTTATGTTTGCTTAGATGCTTACAATAAACGTTTGATTTGTGCCCAACAAATAGTAAAATATCATGTTAGAATTTATTTTCATCTATACTATGTTTGGTTCTTTAAAATATACTAAGGAAAGGAAAGGAAATGCTAAAAATAATGATTTTTCTTTTGGTTTTTGAAGAATAACATCAATGTTATGTTTAGTTCTTGAGAAATTTAAAAGAAAATACAAGAAAAAGAAAATAAAGAGAAAAAGTGAAGAAAAATACAAACAAATTATTTTTATATATGAGTTCAAATTCATTTAATTAATTCTAACTCTTTGATACAAAAATTCAAAATTTTGAAAATGTATAAGATTTTATTTTATTTTTCTTTATATTTGAATACAATGGGAGAAAGTGACAAAAAAAAAAAAAAAAAAACTAAAAACAATGAACAAATTTGTTAAAAAATTATAAAGTTGGTACAAAACCCACTCCTTGTTAATATAATTTTCTTTCTTTTAATTTTCCAACACAATATTGATCTTTCTTTCCTTTTTGGTTCTTTCTATTTTTCTTCTATGTTCTATTTCTTTCAAACGCTCCACCCAAGCATTACCAGAAAGAATTCAAATTTCAATCCAACATCCAACTCAGCGCAATTTAATCCTTTGCCCGTAACCCGATCCAAATCTCAGCCCAAACCCGAACCCACCCAATGCAAACCTTTATAAGCTCGCCACGCCCTTCCACCCTTCGTCCCAGAGCAGTCAGCTCTGTTCTCCGGCTTTCCTGATCCCCACTTTCGGTCGTCCACCACCAAAGACGGTGTGTCTCGATCTCCCCCTCCCTTCCCCTAGAGTTTGGCCTGCAATATCTCCATCTCTGCAACCATCAATGGAGAGATCGTGCAGTCTCCTCATCCACTTCGACAAGGCCACGCCCGCCATAGCCAACGAGATCAAACAGGCCTTGGAATCCAACGACGTCGACGCCAAAATCGACGCGATGAAGAAAGCCATTTTAATGATCCTCAACGGAGAATCTATTCCCCAACTCTTCATCACCATCATCCGCTACGTCCTCCCATCGGAGGACCACATCATCCAAAGGCTCCTCCTGCTCTATCTCGAAACCCTAAAAAAGACGGACTCCACCGGACGGATGCTTCCGGAGATGATCCTCGTGATTCAGAACCTCCGCAACAACCTCCAGCACCCCAACGAGTACATCCGCGGCGTCTGCCTCCGCTTCCTGTGCCGCGTCGCCGAGCCCGAGCTCATCGAGCCTCTGGTACCCTCAATCAGCGGAAACCTTGAGCACCGCCACCCCTTTGTTCGGCGGAACGCGGTGCTCGCGCTTATGTCGATCTATAGCCTCCCTCATGGCGAGCAGTTGCTGGATCACGCTCCCGAGCTGATCCAGCAGCTGCTGCTGTCGGAGCTGGACGCTTCCGTTAAACGGAATGCGTTCTTGATGTTGTTTAATTGTGCACAATTTAAGGCTGTTGATTATGTTTTCAGTAATATTGATAGGGTTCCGGATTGGGATGAGCAGATGCAGATGGTGGTGTTGGAATTGATTAGGAAGGTTTGTAAAACAAATAAGGATGAAAAGGGGAAGTACATTAAGATAATTATATCTTTGTTGAACTCGCCCTTGACTGCGGTTACATACGAGTGTGCAAATACTCTAATGTCCTTGTCATCTGCCCCGACTGCCATTAGGGCTGCGGCAAACACATACTGTCAGCTGTTGCTGTCACAGAGTGATAACAATGTTAAGCTTATTGTGTTAGATAGGCTCAATGAGCTTAAGTCTTTGCATAGGGAGGTCATGGTTGAGATGATTATGGATGTGCTTAGGGCCTTATCGAGTCCAAGTCTTGATATTAGGAGGAAAACAATTGATATTGTGCTTGATTTGATAACCCCGAAGACTGTTGATGAGGTTGTGCTTGTGCTGAAGAAGGAGGTGGTGAAGACACAGAGTGTTGAGCTTGAGAAGAATGGGGAGTATAGGCAAATGCTTATACAAGGGATACATTCTTGTGCGATTAAGTTCCCAGAGGTGGCGAGCACGGTTGTGCTTCTTTTGATGGATTTCTTGGGGGACAACAATGTTGCTTCTGCCAAAGATGTGATTGTTTTTGTGCGTGAGATTATTGAAACGAATCCAAAGTTACGTGTATCAATAATAATGAGGCTTTTGGACACTTTTTACCAGATCCGTGCTGCTAGGGTGTGTTCTTGTGCTCTTTGGATCCTTGGAGAGTACTGCCTCTCTTTTCCGGAAGTTGAGAGTGGAATTGAGACAATTAAGCAGTGTCTTGGGGAGCTCCCATTCTTCACGGTTAGTGAGGAAGGAGAAGCACCCAATGCTCTGAAGAGTTCTCAACAGGTGAACTCTATTACTGTATCTTCTAGACGTCCTGTTATTCTTGCAGATGGGACCTATGCCACACAGAGTGCAGCCATAGAAACTACCTTGTCACCACAAACCCTTGTTCAAGGATCATTGGCTTTGGTTGGAAACTTGAGATCATTGATTCTTTCAGGCGACTTTTTCCTTGGGGCAGTTGTTGCTTGCACACTGACAAAGCTTGTTTTGCGATTGGAAGATGTTCAGGAATTGAAAACTGAAGTGAACAAATTATCTACAGAAGCCTTATTGATCATGGTCTCTATGCTGCAACTGGGTCAGTCCTCGTATTTCCCACACCCAATCGACAATGACTCTTATGATAGGATTGTCCTTTGTATCAGATTGCTATGTAACACTGGTGATGAGATTAGGAAGATATGGCTGCAGTCTTGCCGTGGGAGTTTTGTTAAAATGCTGGCTGATAAGCAGTTTCGTGAAACAGAGGAAATTAAAGCAAAGGCTCAAATTTCCCATGTACAGCCAGATGATCTTATTGACTTCTATCATCTGAAAAGCAGGAAGGTAATTAAAAATTATTCACCTTTTTCACTTCTACGAAGTGAAATTACTTACTGAATTACATTTAATAGCATGCTTGTCTTGATTTCATAATCATTTTGGACATTTTTTTTATTATTCTGAACTTTGTAATAAGACCCCACTTTACTCTGCAGTGCATTCTTCATTTGATAGTGTTTTACCTTCAGTGTTACTTTTGGGTGAGAGATGATTGTTTTGTTTGACAGCGTAAGGAATGATGCCTAGTTCTATTGCTACCATTTTTCATTTATTCACATGAAATTTTTGCTCTGTTTTTGGTCATGATCAAATATCTGATTTTTTTTTTTTTTTTTTTTTTTTTTTGTGGAAAACCAACAGGACATCTTTTTCTCCCTTTAAAAGTGCTCCAATGCCAATTTGACCTGAACTCCATAAAGTGTAGCTATACAATAAATATCACTCACCCCATGGAGGGAGGCTAGTTGTGTTGTCCCGGTTAGAAGTTGGGAAGCAAGGATCTTGGAGCATTTATAGACACCAGCTTTCACCCATTAGAAGTACACCGACATAGCACTTATTTGAACCTTCATAGTCACCAAAGGGCAGAAAGAGAAGAAAGCTAAGAAACTCCATTCCAAACTGGATCCCCTTAGTTGAACCCCTCATGGAAAGCCCAGAAGACATATCAGACAAAACAATTGTTGGGGTGTGGAGCCAACTTAACTCTGGGATAATGAAGATTCTTTGCCACATCAAGAGAGAAAATTGAATATGCAAGAAAAGGTGATCCCTCGCATCTTCTAGTTATGAATATAAGATAAACTAGCTGTATAAGAAAATCACAATATAATGCCAAGATGTGCAGTACCAGCATCCTGGAATTTTTCCACCCTCAGGACTAGGTGATCCAATGAGCCAATGCATATTAGGATGATGGATCATTTGCTTATAAGCAATGCTATTTTTAGAGTTATATGATGGAGTGAGATCTGGCAGGCCTGGTAATAAAATTGTCATGCTGAAGAAGCAAGCTGATAGCTCTTTGAATAAGATGTATCAACTTGAATTTTTAGTTTTATTTTGACAGCCTTATTATCCTGCTCCACATTGTCAGCTTGCCTGTATTTCAGAACCAAATCAGCGGCCTAGATATTCAGTTCAGGAAGTATGAAGTATTGAATTTTCTTTGAAGCATATAAAGCTCTTTTAGGGAAATCTCTCAGGCAATAGCAACAATCTGTTGTATTTAAAATGATTTTATGGATATGAAGACCGGGACTTAGCATTTTCTATGTCATGGACACTCCAATGTAGAATTTTTATGGTACTACCTGAAATCAAAGGGATAAATAATTTAAGCTTTACTGGTCTCCTTTTCTCTCCAGTACGTTTTTTTTTTTTTTTTTTTTTTTCATGTTCACTCTTTAAATATTTGGTCATGGAATCTAGAAAGTCCCATATTGTGTTTGTAAACATTTTGAGTTTCTTGATTACAGTTAGTTTGCACATAATTTTCTAGGGTATGAGCCAGCTTGAATTGGAAGATGAGGTGCAAGATGATCTCAAACGTGCTACTGGAGGGTTCACAAAGGATGGAGATGATGTAAATAAACTTAATCTCATTCTTCAGCTCACAGGATTCAGTGACCCTGTCTATGCTGAAGCGTATGTAACAGTTCATCATTATGACATTGTCCTTGATGTTACCATCATCAATCGAACTAAGCTGACCCTCCAGAATTTGTGCTTGGAGTTGCAAACCATGGGTGATCTCAAACTTGTGGAGCACCCACAGAACTATTCATTAGCTCCCCGATCAAGCAAGCAGATTAAGGCAAATATTAAGGTTTCGTCAACTGAAACAGGAGTCATATTTGGTAACATTGTTTACGAGACTTCAAATGTGCTTGAACGAAATGTCATTGTCCTCAATGACATCCATATTGATATAATGGATTACATTTCTCCGGCATCCTGTGCTGATGTGGCATTTAGAACCATGTGGGCTGAGTTTGAGTGGGAAAATAAGGTACGTCTCTCATAATATTTGCTTCTTAATTTCAATACTATATTTATTGATCCGTCTCTTTGAGCAAGTTTCCCAGACTGCTTTGATAACATGAACATCATTATTGCCAATTATGCTGGTTAGATTTTGGGAGCTGCATGCTTTATTTCTTATTGTCTTTCTAAATTGAGATTATCATAGGTACCTGCTGGTTAGATTTTGATTCCGAAGCATGTATTCTGTCACCTCTGACCTTTTCATGCCTTTTAATTTCAGTTAACCTTCTATTATAGCATAGTTGTGCTCTTGAATGCTATAAATTCAGTAATGCCTACTTTGTTATACAATTTTTAATGGATAGATATAGAAATTGGTTTCATTTTCAATCACAGAAAATGATCCTGATTTCAAGAGGGCTTATCATGTTAACAGAAAATTGGACATCCTATATATTGAAGATACCAAATTAGGGGTGGGGAAGATACTGATATGCTGACACTCCCATGTATTTCTTTAGTTGTTTTCTTGTCTGATTGGTTGGTTGGTATGTGGAAATAGCTTAGCAAGTTATTGTTCATTTGTCCTAGCGGTTCAACCACCATGGTGGTTTTGTTTTTTCTTTTTGATCGAGTGTTGAAGAGTTTGAATAAGGCCCTCCTATTAAAAGGGAAGCATTTAGTAGCCACTGGGTTGGGGTCTCTTGTTATATATATGATTTATATTTGTAAAATGGCTTATATAAAAACTTTAAAATAAATATACATTTTTATCCATATTCATTTATAGATTTATAAAGTTGTTGAAATGGAGTAATAGAATATATAGCTATTGAGATGTGGATTAAGAAATAATAAAATTTTATTCATTTTTGGATATATCTTCTTAACAATTAAACATTATACTTGGACTATTCAATAAAAGTAAAATATTAATACATTTAATTTTTATCCTCGTCAAAATTTATCAACATTAAAGAAAAGAAGATGAGACATCATTCTTAGTTGTTTGTATATATTTTTAACTTACAATAATTTTTTATTTTAATAATATCTAAGTTATATATTTATGACATCATGGTTTAACAACGGTTGAATCACTAGTTCGACTAATGACATGACTGGGAAACTTTTGTTATTTAATGATTAGTCCAGTTATGAAAACATTTATTAGGATAATGCTTTATCTCTAACTAACTATTTTATCAAACCTTTATGTACACTATACATTGTGAATATGAATATTAAGTGGGTGTTTGGTAAACCAACTTAATAACTTAAAGTGACTTAATAATTTAATTTAAGTTATTAAATAAATTAAATATGTTTGGTAAAATAATTTAATGGTATAATTTAAAGTAAAAATAAAAAACAACTTTGAGTAATAAGTAAAAACAATTAACTTATTCTTAAATTTATATCTTTATTTTATTTTTTTACCCTCATTTGTCGTAGTTACCTCCACAATCTCTTTTACCATTTAGCAATCTTTATCGTTACTCAGCTTCATTTGCTATAGTTATAATTTATGACAATAAATATGTCAATTTGATGATTTAAAATAAATTTTAAGTTAATTTTATCAAACAACCTTAATACTTAAAATAATAATTAATTAATAAGTTTTAAGTCAACAATTTAAGTATAATTTAACTTAAAAATTAATTTAAGTCATTGAGTAATAAACATTAAGTTTTATGAAACATCCTATAATTGAGCTTATTTTTTTATCGTTATTCTAAATTGTTCCTTATTATTCATGGTCTTCATATCTTTTTTTTTTTTTTTTTTTTTTTTTTTCCATTTGGGATTTTGATTAAATTTAATGTGATAAACTTTTTCTCAGGTTGCTGTAAACACTATTATTGAAGACGAGAAAGAATTTTTGGACCATATAATCAAGTCAACTAACATGAAGTGCCTTACTCCACCGTAAGTTCTTTAAACTCTCAGTTAGCTCATGTCACCTTATTACTTTAACCATATGATGTTTTGATATAGATTTACAATGAAAATATGACTAATGACACTCATTTATCTGGACTTTGTTAAGAGTCCTGCAACCTATCTATTATATATATGAGAAATTTAGAATGCCCTCTTGTGATAATGGGCAGAAGTTACAAAAATGAATAGTGACTTAGCAAGGATGCATTCAAATACTAACCTATGAAGTATGGGAAAACCCTACTTAAGTCACCATTAATTGAAAATCTTTCGAATTCAAAATAACAAAGATTAAGAAACTAGTGCAAATTAAGGTGCCACAATCTCAATGTTTGGTTTTAAATCCTGTTTTAGGGCTACAAAATTGTTGATTGATGATAAATCTAATAAGTTCAGAAACACAAAGAGGAGTGTGAAAATTGATTCTAGAACCCTTGCCTCCAAGGCCTGATCGAATGGGTAACAAACAAAAGGTTTCTAGTTTAGTTCCATTTTGATAAAGACATCTATAAAGAAGTGATTATGTGACCCTATCAAGAAACAATTTTTTATTTTTCAGAACAAAAAATAGAGAACACACATTTGGTGATAAAAAATTATTTTATGTTTTTTGTTTTTAAGAATAAAAAATAAGATGTTTTTATAAAACATTTTTTTAATTTTTTTTTACTTATTTTCTAAGAGCTGTTTTACGAAATAATTATACGAACATGTAAAATGATTAAAAACAAAATATTAGATATAAAAATTATTTTTAAAATATTAAAAATAGGTTAAAAACATTTTAGTTTCCCAAACCAAATTTTGTTCTACAAAAATCAGATAACAATTTTAAAAAATTATTCTTAAAACCTATTTTTTTAGAATTGTTTTCGAAAACAATTACCGAATATGTCTTAACCTTCTATTTTTTTTTTCTTTTCTATTTTCTTTCACTTATATTTTTCCTCAATTTTTTTGAGAATCAAACATAACTTCAGGATATTATTTCATCATTTTTAGGTACCATAGAAAAGGTTAAGGGAAAAATCGTTGAGGAAAAGAAGGGGAAAGATACTAAAATCATACTTGGTTTTTGAAAGTATTAAGGAAAGAAGAAATATGTGAAGAAAAATGATTTTCTCATTTTTTGTTTTACTATGAAAAATATCAAAGAAAATAAAATATAATTAAGATAATAAAAAAACTTATTCACTTTTAACTTATTTAATCTTTATATAAAAGAGTTAAAATAAATTTAAAGTTATATATAAAAATAATTTATTAATTTTAAATCTATTTTTTATTTTTTATTTTTACTTTTTCTTTTTTTTTCTATTTTATCACTCTTTTTTATTTCTGTCCCATTTTCTCTCAAAATTTTCAAAAATCAAACATACTCGAAAAGATTTTTCTTACAATTTTCTTTAAAAAATGATGAGGAAAATTTGAGGAAAGTGCATCTCTCATACATTTAATTTTTCCTCAAATTTTCCATGAACAACCAGATAAAAAGAAAGTTTTATAATTTTGTTATTTCCTTCTGTGTTGTTCTTTACTTCCTTTCTTTCAAACATTCCAAAATGCATAATTTAATAAAAGTAAAAAATATTAAGAAAAATGTTTTTCTTATGTTTCGCTACCATGCAAAAAGGTAAGAAATAAAAATTAAAAAAAGAAAGAAAAGATGGAGAAATTTTAAAAGATTTTCTTTCTCAATTTTTTTTTTCATACAATGGAACATAGCCTCACACCCTCCTTAGAGTCATGTCGTCCTCATATCACCAATACGGACCAGTGTGATACTAGTTGAATTTTGTATGCACAACTTATGCAAGTTGGTAATAGTGGGGAAGGTACATGTGGGAATGAATGCCCCAATACTGTATTGCATGGTTTGGATTGTGTGGTTTACCATGAAAAGTAATAAGAATCCCAAGTTTTTTTCTTTTCATTTCTATTTTCTTTTTCTTTTTATAGTCGGTATTTAGGCTAGTAATAGTCGTGACGGTTGAAGATGCTTATTGATTGGTATCTTATCAATAGTTCTTGAACTTGTAACATGCAATATTATGTTATCACAGTATACTACCAATTTGAGTCAAAAACTTTAGTTATTGAGTAAAAAACTAAAAATACATACAAAGAAAACCCGAGTTAAAAGCCCTAATACCAATAGTTTACCTTCTATCTTAATTCCCAAGGGCCTTGTTTTTCTACTGATTAATCATTTTACTTTGCTTGTCACCATTCTTTCTTGGTTGGACATAGCTCGGCATTAGATGGGGAGTGTGGGTTCCTTGCAGCAAACCTATATGCAAAGAGCGTATTTGGAGAGGATGCTTTAGTAAATGTGAGCATTGAGAAAGAAGCCAATAGCAAAATAACTGGATTCATCAGAATACGAAGTAAAACTCAAGGAATTGCTCTCAGTCTCGGGGATAAAATCACTGTCAAACAGAAGGGAAGCAGTTGAAGGAATTCAATGCCTATTTTTCACAAGATCATCTCCATATCAGGCTCATTGTCCTTGCTTTTCTTTTTGAGATTCAATGATGATGTTTTTTTTTGCAAAAAAAGGCGGAATGATTTTAGCTTTTCTTTGTAGTAAATTAAATTGTGAGGATGAAATAAAGGAATTAATGAGATATGAGAAAATTATTTGGATTGATTTTCAGTATGTTAAATTAAAAATAGTTTGAAATGGGTCATTACTTTTCATTGGGCACTTCATTTTTAAGAATGTAATAGGATTATGATCTTAATTTTTTCTCCTCCCGTAATTCTAATTTTATAATAATTTTAGGGTGTGGAAAATCAGTTAGAAATGCCAGAGCAATATTTTTGTTCTTCTTTGATACATGGGATATACATATCTCATATCTTAGTACGAGATTAACATATCCTATGTAAAATATAAATAAATAAAGGAGGATAGATAATATATAACACCACTTATCATATCTCATGTTTTGTTAAACACAGGATATGATAAGTGATGAGGTAACTTATCATATCTTAATCAAACATGGGATATGATATAATATCATTTCTCTTATCTTATTCTATGTTATTTCTGTTTAACCATACATAGTTTTAGAGTGCATTTGGTAGTATTTCTACTTAAAGTGTTTTTAATGAAAGTATTTTCTTTGAAAGTGTTTTTTAATACTAAAAGTAATTTTTTTATTTTATTTAAAAAGTGCTCCATAAATCTTGTCAAACACCTTTTTTTTTTTTTTTTTTTCAAAAATACTTTTTAAGTTAAAAGCATTGCTTAAAATCATTGCCAAATAAACTCTTAATTTTCTTACATTCTTAATTCTTTTACATTTCCTTCTCTTTAATCTAGTTTTTCTTTTTTTTTCCCTCTACTTTTTTGTATTGTCTTTTCTTCTCTTTAATATGAAGTCAATATAAGAAAAAAAAAAATTGACGCTAATACAAACATGGCTTTCTTGTTCATATTTAATATTTAATTTCAAGTTGTCAAGGGTAATTGCAATTATATTACCTTGTGTTATATTATCCATCCTTTGTTTCAATTAAATAGTCTTGCAAACTACATGAAAATTAATTTCGGAATTTAATATTCAGTAATTCCAAAGTTGAAACCTTTACTATAATTGGTGTTAGCTTGATGTTTGATTAAGTGATGTATAATATTTTACTTAAATTTGAGTGGTTGAAATCAATTAAATATCTTAATAGGATTTTCCTATGGTAACTAAGCTAAATTTTGGCACTATATAAAAAATTCTCACTCAATTAAAATAGGTCATGCAATTAAAATAAGTTTCATTTCTTTGTGCATTAGTCTTATTTTTCATACTTAGATCTCATTTCTTTATAATTAATTAGTCTTCGTTGATCTCATTTATTCATATATAAATCCCATTTCTTTCTATTTTTATTCAATTGATCAAATTTAACCATATATTAAAAACTCAATATGGTACTAAACCGATATGATATAATTTTGGAGTGAGATTAAGGGTACCTAGGTTGATTTTGGGTTGTCAAGTTTTGTTCATTGAATTGGTGTAGATGACTTTTACTCTAGCACCTCATATTCAAAATGTGTGTACAAAATTAATTTTGCTAACTTCTATATTTAAAACCAATATTTTTTTTTATTGATTTTTTTAAAACCAATATTCTTAGGCACTTTAGTTGTAATTGACTATCATGGGCCTTTAAAGAGCCCAAACCCATTGGTTTCATTGTCAAGAACTTAGAATTTTAGAATTGAATTACGAGTCAAAGAATGAGTTAAAACAATTTATCTTATTTAAAGGATAATAAAATTAATTTAAAATAATTTTACAATCCATCATTGATAGTATAAATTGTGCCTTAGAGCTTATTTGTATGAGAATTAAACTAGTTGATTCTCTTTCATCTATTGATCTATGGGCTTTAAGCAGTCTTTGTAGTTTAGACAGAGAGCCCAAATCAGGAAATAGAGCCATCCAAAGCGGGGACATTCACCAATCAATCCAAAGGCAAAGATGTTCCTGAAATGTAGCGTGGCCATGGACCTTAAAGAGTTAAATGAGAGACGGAGTCAAAAAGGTAATAACTAAGATGAGAATGGTTAAATTAAGTAAATGGCAGTTGCAATGAATATCTAAAGCCTAAAGCTGTTCAATTCTTGATATCCCATCGAATTGATGCATCAAAGATAAGAGAGATGGATTCTGGTGGGCTGTCCTGGGCGGATCAGTGGGATTACAACACCCCCGATCCTCCACCACCGTCATCAGAAGATGGCAAGAATAAGAAGGATGGGTCTAGCAAGGGTGGATCTGGGAAGAAGAAGCTCAACTTCAAATGGTTAAAAGATCTGCTCAAGAAATCCAACAAATAATCAACACTACTAACTGCAGCAGGCATTCAATTGCCTTCATTATTATGAACCTTCCAAGCTCAGTTTTCCCTCTGTCTATGTATTATGAGGTTTTTGCCTTAAGTTCTTTTGTCAATTGCTTCTTCCAACGGAGGAGGACCTGAGTTGTTCTTTTGTTTTTTTATGATTCTGCTCAAATAAAATTTTGGGCATCATAAGCGGTTTATAGCTGTGCTTACTGAATCATCAATTTACAATACAAATGGCTAGGGTTAATTGCCCTTCTACACTAAAAATTTTGCCCAAAAGAAAATGGGCAGAAGCAGCAATATGGCTAGAATTGGCCTTGAAGCTGTTATATAGCAGAACCATGAAGTTATTATCTCCTTTCAAGTCTTAACATAGATTCAAGTAAAATAGCAGTCAAAAAGATATTACAAGTTTCAGCCTTCCGCTTTAGATAACATAATAGATCCATTTCAAAATTATGTTTCTATTTCTTTTAGATAACCAGGTCCGGGCTTGTTGGGTTCAGATTCCATGTGTGCATGCATCTGGGCGATAAAACCCAGCATCATTCACACGGTTACTGAGCACAATTTAAAAACCTTTTGAGGTTAAATTGTTTTTGAATGAATATAGTCGGAACATTAGTTTCTTTTCCAAAATTTCAATTCAATTCAATTCAAATATAAATAAGATTTTAAAAACTTTGATTTAATTTTTTAAAGCAAAGTAAAATTAAAATAATAATTAATTTAAAATAAAATAAATATGAAGGAAATAAATGAATTTACCATCACTAATGAATTTTATATTGCCAAAATCAAATAGTGATAATCTTAGTTTATTCTAAGTATAATTCATTCTTCATCTCGAGTTTAATTTCCTCCAATACTTCCATCTTGAATAGAAAGTAGATAAGAGTCATTTATGAAAGGTAGATGAATTAAAAATCTTTTAAAAAACTTCCTTTTAAATGGTATTTATAACTTCAAAAAACAAATATGTTGTTTTTCTTTAGACTAACATTTTAAATATATGAAAGAGGTCATAGTATTGTTGCCGATTCATGGACCAATGGTATGATTGACAAATTTCATAAGCATAAAAAAATTCTTCAAATAAAAAATCAAGAGTCTAAGTTCAAGATGAAATTGATGATAAATATTTATATAGCTACATAAAATTATGATACAAGTAGCATAATATTATGGGAATTGCTTGTTAAAGACACAATTTAACTCCACACATTTTCTATTAAACTAGATACTCATTATGACCAAATTTTGCCCAATGAATGGGTGAATTTTTAGGGTAAATGATGAAAATATAAGTGTCAATGATATAAATTTTGATAGAAATATGGGCATCAACAAAAATTTTGGTAAAAATAAAAAATTATGAAATTTAACAATAAAATGAAAATTTGAAAACCTATGACTCAATGACTCTACCATTAAGCTATTGAGAAATAATGGGAAATTATATCAAATGGAGTTTAATTCATGTTGCCAATTTAGTGTTAAGACTGCCTTATCATCAAGTTTGGATCTCTATTCTTTGACAACATGCACAAAATTTTATATCTAAAGACCCTTAAGTGACAATATAGGAAATATCTTTTCCTATCTTTGTCTTTTTTGAAACCTCAAAGTTCAATGGAACTTATGAGAATTTGTTTATCAAGCAGCATGTAGTTTGAACGGTTTTACCACAAAACACGTTAGATATCTTTTTACTTTTCAAATGTTCTTGACCCTCAATGATGGTGCAATTCATCATTTGGAGTGTCAAGGACATCTTTTCATGCCTTATACTATATTTGAAATAGTAAGTTTCAAACTCCCTTGAGATATACTTGCCTCCATTATCAGACATGAGGAACTTCAATTTCTTCTTAGTCTCCCTCTCAACCATGGCATGAAACTAGAGAAAATACTAAAAGACTTGATCCTTTAATATGAACAAATAAATATACCTTCTTAATAACATCATCGATGAATGTGACAAAGTATTTGTTTCCTCTAAGAGTTTGCACATCTATAGGGCCGC